>MU191231.1:24482-37194 GCA_016904865.1 Pissodes strobi | reverse complement strand
CCTTTTTGGATTAAAATTTGCATGATATACAAGGTGTTTCATTGCTAAAAAACATTTAGGCTGTGAATAAAACATTATTGGTATCAGGATTGTGTACCTGGATAGTTTACATATATATTGATTAAGTGGTTTAATATTTTGTTATTGTTTGATGATATATTTAATTAATAATTATGAAATGCATTGTTAATTGTAAAATGGTTTATCCGTAAATAAATAAATAAATAAATAATCTACAGACAATCCAGGTTAGGACTAAAGAGTAACTGAAGTACGATGCGTTTCAATCCACAAATTGCGATTTACTTGGGGTGAAATAAATCTATTCGGGTTTTAATAATTATAGCTCAATCATACTACGAACATACCAGGTGTTATCACAAAACTACTAAAACGATAAGTTAATACACTTGTTGGAGTGTTTCCCCAATAATTATAAAGTAAATATTTTACGTTGTAAATAAAATGAAATAAAAGGAAATATTGTTACGAAAACATACTCAATCTTCATGATATGGCTGTAAAGCTGCTAATTTTCTACTGCTGCCATAATGCATACAACATAAATAAATTTTGTGAAGTTAAATAAAGAACTAACATCCGAACTAAATAAAAAAAAAACGTTTTTCTACTTTTAAAATAAAATAAACAGTGTGCGGTGTCAAAGAAACTATTACCCGACGAGAACATGAAAAGAAATTGTGAAAAGTTCTCGACGATGAGTGTTAAGGGTTCGTTAACTGGGCGCAGTCGAGTGTTGTTCTTGAATGACAAAGCCCGGCCAACGAGAAGGACAATGGCTGGCTCACCGAGATTTTTAGAAAAGAGGAGCACTAGCTTGCAGAGTTGGACATATGAAAATAAAAGGTAATTTAATTCCAGGTAGTGTGACAGGTAAAGCGTATTTGATAATGCTGCCCGTATTTCGTAATGGATGCAATCGATTTGATGTATCTGGTATGCAAGCTTTTTTTTAGCAAAGAGAAGGCAAAATCGCATGTGGCCTATTTATAATTTATTTAATTGATTATCAAATGTGTTTTACTAGGGCTACATTTATACATAATCTTTAACCGATAAATAGAATTACTATTAGGGTGAACTTGCCTAAATCGTACCACCTAAGATGTTTTCGCTGCTCAAGGGGCAGTAGTAGTAAAATAACAACAACAAGTAAATAAATCTAAACTATTTAATTCCTTAACATTTTGTTGCAAACTAAAATAATAACAGAACAAAAACAACTCCAATTTCTGTAATTTAAAAAAATATCTAAAAAAAGCACGAAATAGGATCATTGATCCTAATTCGTACCCTGGTGTACCTAAATCATACCTTAAGGATTTAACCGCTACGATTATCGCATTGATAAGCGACTGTCCTTTTGTTAACTTCAGTATAAAGATCATGTATCCAGAACTTGCAAACTGTGCACTGAATCATGCTTTCCTTCGTATTTTCATCGCAAATTATGTAGTGCCATTCCTCATCCTCACATCTTACTGACGTTTTATTCTTCTTTTTTACGACCGGTTTTAATTCGACTGAATTATTTCTCTTGGAGCTTCCAACTTTTCCCCTTCTTTCTTTATTTAGATCCAATTTTATTTTCTTCCTGTTATTATCATCAATCTTCTTTTCCAGATCATTTTTATACGGGCTCTCTGTTAAAACTTAAGATCATTAATCATTAAATCATTTTGACAACCTATTTTATACATTCTTTAATATGGGAATAGGTGAGAGCTGTGGACGGGATAAACAAGTGATTTTATTATTGCTTAAAACCATTAAGAAGGGTGTGGTATCTTAATTAACCACTTTTAATAAACTGTATTACTATAGGGTGGTGAGAGGAATTGAAACATGTATTCGGTTTGATATAATTTAATAATGCAGGTGTAAATTGCATTTAAATATGATAGATATAAATAAACAGAAATTAGAAATTATATATGTACAATTCTTAGACTAAAACTTCCTATCATTCCTTCATTCAGGCATACAACTAATGTTACAAAAGGTTTCTTAATTATTAACTAAAGACTAAAACCGTCTTGATTATGCAGTTTAAAACTGAAATATGTTTGTCCTTTCTGACTCTCAATGAAATGAACTTTTATGCTTTCAATCTAGCACCTTTCTTTCGTACAGAATACCTTAATCTCCAATGCTTTACTACACTCTAATCAGCTAGGGATTCCACTTTGAATCCTTGAATTAACTTGTACAGTACAGGGACCACTTGAGCTATCAATTCGGTGCCGCCATTTTAGGGATTCTCTTCAACTAAAGGGGGAAAGAGACGCTACGTCGGCGTGCGTCGTTTCTTGCTTTGAAAAATTGGGTTAACAGTCCAAAGGAGGTCTTTGTCCAATCTTGAACAAAGATAACTGAGGTGCACTAAATATTATCTAATATTTGTGCATACAAGAAGAGAAACTGGCCCAAAAAGGAATTTGACCTTTGGCCAGAGGAGAACAGCACGTTTTACTGCTATTCGAGCGAAGGTTTTAACTGAACTGAAATATGATCTTTCTTACAATTTCGGGAGGGGCAATAACGCGGGAAAGCTACGCGTCGGTTTTTATCTGAGAGGGGGGAAACATATTCTTTCTTTCTTTGACAGACTATTTTCATAATGCTGATTGAGACAAAAATATATTGAATTGAAAACGATTAATAACGATTTCCTTTACGAGTCAAAGTTGGCTATAGTGTAATCTATTTTATACCGACAGTACTAGTGTACAGGCTCGAACTAAGGGATCGTCCGTCCAGGTTTGGACTAAGGGGTTTTGAAGAACTGGCATATGCTAATTTAAATGCGCAAATTGGGTTGTACCCGGGGTGAAATAAATCTATTTGTGGATCAATCATGACTTATTCATGCTACATACATACAGGGTATCTCACCAACTTATCCGGTGAAAAATGACAAGTTAATACACTTGTTGGGGTGTTTCCCCAACATATTCCCCCACCATGAAAATCCTATCTTCATTAACGAGAAAGAGAGAGAGTGAGAATTCCAACTGAGAAAGACTACATTCTATTTAGAGCACCAACAAGAATACTTCTTTAAGTATTACAGGGAACGACGGCAACACCGCCTTGGGTTGATTAAGACACGCAAAAATCTTAAAACACGCTACTTAACACGCTGAAAATTCTTTTAAACACACTGAAACCAACGCGTGTTCATAAAGAGTGTACTTCGCAAAGTGCAACATTTTTAATGTCAACTACATTACAATCATTCAGTATCATCATAATCGGGTAAAGAACAAAGTATGGTTATGGTACGAACAAAGATTCCATTTTGAGTCTTAATCTTAACTACTCTTACTTTATTATCTTTTCCAGGTAAGATCTCAATTATTCGAGCTAAGGGCCATTTTAGAGGAGGGCAACCATCTTCCTTTAATAATACTAGATCATTGACCTTTAGATTGGGAAGAGTTTTCATCCACTTAGGACGATTTTGCAGGTGATTAAATACTCAACAGACCAGCGTTTCCAAAAGTTCTGCTCAATTTGAGTACATCTTTCCCAAAATTTTAAACGATTCTCAGGCATTTCTGTCAAGTCTCTTTCAGGGAATGCTGTTAAGCTTGTACCTATCAAGAAATGTCCTGGCGTTAAGGACTTAATATCATTAGGATCATTTGAAAGGGAGCAAAGAGGTCTAGAGTTGAGGATTGCCTCTATCTGGGTTAATATGGTGTAGAATTCTTCAAAAGTGATGTTGGCATTGCCGACAAGTCTTTTAATGTGATATTTTGCACTTTTTATAGCGCTTTCCCATATTCCACCCCAATGTAAGCTACGTGGAGGAATGAACTTAAATTCTGTTTCTGTTTTTGATAAATACTCTATGATATCATCAGAGTTCTCTTTATTTTTGAAAAATTCATACACTTCCTTGAGCTGATTTTTTGCTCCCAAGAAGTTAGTAGCATTATCGCTAAAGATCTGTGAGGGGTTTCCTCTTCGAGAAATAAATCTTTTCAGCGTCATAATAAACGCCTCTGTTGTTAGACTAGTGACAAGTTCGATGTGGATTGCTTTGGTAGCCATGCAAACGAAAAAAGCTATATAAGCTTTTGTGAGAGGTGCCTTCCTTAGTTTGGAGGATTTTATGAGAAAAGGGCCACCGTAGTCAATACCAGTTCTAACATAGGGACGAGAGATTTCTACCCTGCTTTTTGGTAGATCAGACATTATTTGCTGAGCAGGCTGTGCTCCGAATCTAAAGCAAGTGACACATTTTCGAACAATGTTCTTCGTTTCACGAAATCCATTTAGAGGCCAATATTTTAATCTGAAACTTGACAGTACAGCTTGAGTTCCTGCATGTCTCAACCGTTCATGTTCTTGTTTCACCATCATTGCAACTACCAAGTTGTGAGAGGGAAGTAAAATGGGATGTTTTGCTCAAAAGCAATTTCAGCGTTTTCTAATCTTCCTCCTACCCGAATAATTCTATTCTCATCAATTTGAAGTTTGAGACTGAGCAGATTTTTATTACTTATTGGACGTTCGTTTATAAGTTCAAATCGTTCTCTCAGAAAATATTTGGCTTGCAAAACTTGAACAATTAAAGTTAAAAAACTTGTTAATTCTTGAACAGAAAGAGGATATATTTCTCGGTCGGGTGAGATGAATTATGAATAAATCGGAGAATGTATGCAACAATTCGTTGAAGCGAGAGAAACTTAGAAAACTTTCCAAAAATCATATTTTTTGACATTGGCAATATTCACGAGCGTCACCTTTCTTTCTTCAGGTAACTTGTCCAAATGAATGTCCTTGTCAAAGGCTGAGAAATCAGTTTCAATGTTTTGCAGGAACGGAGGGCCATGCCACAATAAATCACAGTTTAGAATGTCTTGAGGTAACTTTCCTTGGGAGGGAAGATCAGCTGGGTTGTCAGCTGACTTGACATGGTGCCAATTAAAATTTAAAGTTAAATCTTGAATTTGAGACACTCTGTTCGCCACAAAAGTAGTCCATTTGGAAGCATGGGACTTTATCCAACAGAGTGAAATTTGTGAGTCTGTCCACAAGTGCCCAGTTTCAGGAGCGAATCTACTTTCATATATCTTTAGGAGTTTTGACACTAAACGAGACAACAGAACCATAGCACAAAGTTCAAGTCGAGGAAGCGAGACCACTTTCAATGGTGCAACACGAGATTTTGAGGTCATTAAATTGACTGAAAGGCGTCCATCTTTATAGATAGTACGCACATACACACATGCTGCATAAGCCTTTATGCTTGAGTCAGCGAATTCATGAAGTTCAATTTTTTCTATGGCACTGCCTAAGAACAAATATCGAGGAATTTTTAACGTTGCTAACAAAGGAAGATTTTCATTAATTATAGTTTGATCAGTTATGATAGTGTCCCAGTCTAATTTCAACATCCAAAGTTTCTGCATAATGAGTTTTCCTATGACTATTACTGCAGTAAGTAAGCCTAAAGGGTCATAGCATTGGGCTATGGTAGAAAGAATTTTCCTTTTTGTCAAAGGACCAGTCTAATTTCAACATACAAAGTTTCTGCACAATGAGTTTTCCTATGACTATTACTGCAGTAAGTAAGACTAAAGGGTCATAGCATTGGGCTATGGTAGAAAGAACTCAAGCAGCTGTTGGGAATTGAGATACGTAAATTGTCTTGAAGTGGGTTCCACTTCAGACCTAATACTTTATTGGGGATATCGTCAAAATCAATATTATATTCGACACTTTTGTCTTGAGAAATGTGCTCTAAGAATTGCTCTGAATTTGAGCACCATTTATGCAGATTGAACCCATGAGAATTGAGCAATGACTTTAACTGCTTGTATAAATCATCTAAACCTGTCAAATCTTCCACGCCTGTTAAAATGTCATCCACATAACTTTGCTTTAGCAGTGCTTGCGATGCGAGAGGAAATTCATTTTCATTTGTGATTGCGATCTCATTCAACACACGGGTTGCTAGAAATGAGGCACAATTTGTCCCATACGTCGCTGTCAACAACTCTACACATTGCAATGAGTCTTGAGGATTATCTCTCCAGAGAATATTCAAAAGAAAGGTTTGAGTGGGGTGATTTTGATCTGCCGATACATTTTTTCAATGTCTGACGTCAGCACATATTTGAAAGAGCGAAATCTGCACAGAATGTCATAGAGATCAGGTTGAACTTGATAACCTTTAAGCGTTTTATAGTAATTCTACATGAACCATCGAACACTACACGCAATTTTGTTGTAGTGCTGTGCTCTCTTATCACAGCATGGTGAGGAAGAAAATATTTATTTTCAGATTTTTCATTAGTCAATGCAAGAGGAACCAATCTTCCATGGGTCATGTTTAAATATTCATTTATGAATTTTTGATATTCAGTAAAATACACGGGATCCCTCTGAAATCTCTTTTTCAGATTTTCAGACCGTTTCTTAACAATGGAGAAAGAGTCACCTAGCCTTTTATGCTCAGAAGGTGACTTGAGGGGTAGATCAACTTGAAACGATCCATTTTCTAAAAGTATAGTGGAGGATTTAAAAATGTTTTCAGCAAGTTCATCATCGACATGTAAAATATTCTTATCAGAAATTTCTTCCAATTTCCAAAATTTTTCAACTAGATTATTGAGGGAGCTTTGTTCAGAGGATTGTACACACAGAGCAACATCATCATACACGTCTCTACGTGCAGGGTTATACACACTGATATGAGTTGAATGATTGTTCACACGAGAATTGGAAACAGGGGCGTTTCCTGCAATTACCCATCCTAAATGAGTATTTTGCAATACATGGAGGTTCTTACCTAACTTATATATACCATCTAAAATCAGATCATAGTACAGATCAGCACCGATCAACATATCGATGTCTGATGGGGAAGCATAATAGGGGTCACTTAACCTAAAGTGATTGGGGATATTGATTTTATTTTGATCAATGGGGACTTGCGGGAGTCTGCAAGTTATATTAGTGAGTACAGAACAAGTCAACTTAAAACTTCTATTATTATACACATTAGAATGTAGCCTCAAATCATGCTACCTTGAGAAATGCCACTTATATTGAGTGATTTATTATAGGGAACATAGTTCAACTCTTCTACGACCTGACTTGTTATGAAAGAATTCTGGCTGACAGAATCTAAGAGAATTTTTTCTTGAACAGGACGTCCATTAGCAGCAAAAAGAGTTACACGGGCAGTGGCTAACAAAACATGGGAGTTATTATTTCAAAGGGTAGACAAGTTCAGTGAATTTGCACCTTGTGCTTGATTTTCTGCATTCGCATTAAAAGGGGGGGCTCTATTTTGAGGGAATCTTCTATTTTGAAGAGGCAGTGTGCCACGCCCTTGAAAGGGACCTGACTGATTTCTATTACCAGTAATGAGAAGGTGCCTATTTATAGGCTGATTATTTTGGCTACCTTGGGCTGCTGAGTTTTGATTATTAAAACCATTATCTTGGAAAGGGAGAGAACCTTGGCGATTAAACCCATTTTGAGGTGTGTGTTCTTGAGAGTTATGTAAAAGGGTATGATGCTTTTGAGAGCACAAGGAACATACTTTAGTTGAGGTACATTGACTTCTCGAGTGACTAGTACCGAGACAGTTGAAGCCAAGTTTTTTACTTTGAACAAAATTTTGCTTATCAGGCAAGCTTGAATTTCTAAATTTTTCACAGATATATATTTTATGAGAGAACAACAGAACCTGCAAAGAGAAGCTTTATTCTGTTGCTTTACTGAATCCTGTGGATTATTAGTATGTAACGAGACTCCTTTTGGAGAATTTTTGTGGTTACTTTCTACAGAAGACAAGTTTTCTAATATGCTACACCTTTTGTGTAAGAAATCAAGAAATTGAGTGAGGTTTGGCGACATGTTTATATCTCGTTCTGTTTCAAAGGCTTTACGAGTGCCAAAATCTATTTTTTTCTCAAATAAATAAATTAAGAGAAATTCCCATAGTTCTTTGTAAGAGTAATTAAGATTATTAATTAAATCAAGATTTTTCTTTAGATCGGTTACAAATTGTCTTAAATTAGGACCAGAACATTTGACAACAGAGTCTATTTCTAATAGTGAAATGAAATGAGCATGTTTTCATATCTCCCTTTTAATAAGTTTATTGCAACTTCAAAGTTATCATTCGTTGCGAGTAAGTTTTCAATGATCTTTAGGAGTTCGTCTCTCAAAAATGACTTTAAGTGCATACATTTTTGTATGTCGTTTAGTGAGGTGTTATCTGTGATTAATGTATCAAACAATTGAATAAAAGAGTTCCATTCAAATATTTTACCATTAAAAGGATTGATCTTTATCTCTGGTAACCTTACAGAAGGGGAAGGGGAGCTCTGAGCTATACATTGAGAATTTGGAACAACTTGAGTGGATATGGTTAACATCTTAATACGTTTTTGTATCTGGACTAATAAATTATAGCAAGTTTTTTCCACCTCCTCACGAACCTCAATGTCAATCCTTTCATAACCAGCGATACACTCAATCGATTCTTGAATTTCACTGTACTTACTGAAGGCAAGTTCTAATCTATTGTGTCTTAAAATAAAATGATCAATTTCATTTTCAATGTCTGCATTTACTTGCATCCACTTACTTATTCGAGTTATTCTACCTTTGACACTGCTTCGTTGAGCTTTCAACTGTTCATAAGTCATTGTGAAATATTTTTTAAATACACAATACAAAAAATATACAAATATCAATGGAAATGCAATAATATCAACACAACATAAAGTACAGATATAAACAGTGCATATAACAATATATTAATGAGGAAATGAACACAGTACACAAGTTTTTTAATAACAGTCAATTACAGAGTTTCGTATCACTTACCACGAAAGTCTTTCACTTTTTGAGCAGCCCTGGTAGTGTCTAGAGTCCTGCTGGTTGCAGGAAGTCCATCAATTTACAACAAAATGGTGCGACAAAGAGTTACAGTACCTAAATATCTAATTCAATTTACAGTAAACAATAACTGACTACATCAATATGACAACGAATCAAATCAAATATTTCAAATCCTTTTTTACACGTTTCAAATCAATATTTTTCGAAGGACCTAGAGAATCTAATTCGAATGAGCTCAATTTAATTACCCGGCTCGATCGGATCAAATTTATGGTCGGGACAAACAAGTGATTTTATTATTGCTTAAAACCATAAAGAAGGGTGTGGTATCTTAATTAACCACTTTTAATAAACTGTATTACTATAGGGTGGTGAGAGGAATTGAAGCATGTATTCGGTTTGATATAATTTAATAATGCAGGCGTAAATTGCATTTAAATATAATAGATATAAATAAAAAGCGTTTTCTATGTTAAATAGGAATTAGAAATTATATATGTACAATTCTCAGACTAAAACTTCCAATCATTCATTCATTCAAGCATACAAGTAATGTTACAAAAGGTTTCTTAATTATTAACTAAATACTAAAACCGTCTTGATTATGCAACTTAAAACTGAAATATGTTTGTCCTTTCTGACTCTCAATGAAATGAACTTTTATGCTTTCAATCTAGGACCTTTCTTTCGTACAGAATACCTTAATCTCCAATGCTTTACTACACTCTAATCAGCTAGGGATTCCACTTTGAATCCTTGAATTAACTTGTACAGTACAGGGACCACTTGAGCTATCAATTCGGTGCCGCCATTTTATGGATTCTCTTCAACTAAAGGGGGAAAGAGACGCTGCGTCGTTTCTTGCTTTGAAAAATTGGGTTAACAGCCCAAAGGAGGTCTTTGTCCAATCTTGAACAAAGATAACTGAGGTGCACTAAATATTATCTAATATTTGTACATATAAGAAGAGAAATTGGCCCAAAAAGGAATTTGAACTTTGCCCAGAGGAGAACAGCACGTTTTACTGCTATTCGAGCGAACGTTTTAACTGAACTGAAATATGACCTTTCTTACAATTTCGGGAGGGACAATAACGCGGGAAAGCTATGCGTCGGTTTTTATCTGAGAGGGGGAAAACATCTTCTTTCTTTCTTTGACAGACTATTTTCACAATGCTGATTGAGACAAAAATATATTGATACATACATACAAGTATGCAATATATCTGCATGAACCGTCTGCAGGTACCCTACACTGTAGGGGCGCATCCATCTAATGATATTAGATGTATCGGATGCTGTGCTTAGTAGATCCATTCGTTCTGCATCGAAGGATGGAAACCTCTGTGCAGTTTGACGTTCACCAACCATGGAGCGCTTTCGAACTTGTTGGTTCTCATCAGCATGGCGTAGGTGAACATCGAACTACCCAGAGAAAACCAGTTATTAAGCCAGTAGTAAATGAGGCTTCAGCAAGCTTCATACTCTGGCGCCCTCTCTGAACAGAACGATGGACTAAGCGGATTACCCATGTATCATGGGTTGCATAAGCACCCATATTGAATTGAAAACGATTAAAAACGATTTCCTTTAGGAGTGAAAGTTGACTATATTGTAATCTATTATACCGACAGTACTAGTATACAGGCTCGAACTAAGGGATCGTCCGTCCAGCTTTGGACTAAGGGGTTTTGAAGAACTGGCATATGCTAATTTAAATGCACAAATTGGGTTGTACCCGGGGTGAAATAAATCTATTTGTGGATCAATCATGACTCATTCATGCTACATACATACAGGGTGTTCTCACCAACTTTTTCGGTGAAAAGTGACAAGTTAATATACTTGTTGGGGTGTTTCCCCAACAAACTCCTTAGATGAAACTTAATAAGTCGCTGTGACTCTTTGGGCGTAGATATTTTATTAGCAGCGCTGGCGCTAGTGATCTTTTTCAGCGGTAGCTTCTGAACTGAAAGTTTCTCTAGTGGCAATGGTACAGTTTCTTCTAGGTCCGGAGAATTAGACTGTACTATCGCACAACTGCTTGTAGATGGCTGTGGATTATCGAACGGATCTATTTGTCCTGTGTTTGCTTCTAAACTCCTGTTCTCTTCAAGATTCTGCATGCGTATTGATGCTTCCAGAACTTACGGTGTCCCTTATTTCTTCATCAATGATTCTCCCTCTTCCTCTTCTAAACAAGTCTCCATTGCAACGTAATCTTCTTCTCAGATCTTATAATGGTCAGGTGGCCATAAGCCAAGGCTTGAAATACGTGCAGCATTGTAGCCAAAGAGGCAGCTCTGGGACACGCTACGCCCAACAGTCCGGTAATATCTGCCTGTTTTACAACACTACCCGGATGTGTGCGGATCCAGTCCCCAGACGCTTCATTAAAATGATGTTTCAAATATTTGAAGAAGAATAGCTCAGAGGTTATCCAGCTACTATCCGAGCAGGTGTAAAGACTGTTCCGTGGGCCACCCCTTTTTCGCACATCGGCCATCGGCCTCTTATAAATTAGCATTGGCGGTATAAATTCTCCTGCGGCCTTCATACAATAAACACATGTAGTACTTAAATGTCTTTCACTTTTTACAGCACCTACTTGATGCTTTCCTTTTTTCGCCGGAATTTTTGAAGGCTTGTGGGCAGTGCTTAATCCGGTTTCATCAACGCATGGGATTCAGTGGGGTAAAACCTTGCGATCGTCAAGATTTGTCAAACAAGTCAGTGACGCTTTGCTTATTAAATCCTCTGCAACGTGCCATTGACGTCGGCTCTGGTGTTGGTAAGGAGACATCCGGGTGGTATTTCATTTAATTTAATGTACCATTTCCAACCAGCCAACTGTTTTTCTTTGTTAAAATGATGATAGAGGTTATATTTTTCAGCTATTTAAAAGCGATGCAGCTGTTTAATTGTCGGTCCAAAAAGACATGACTCCAGTTCCAGAATATGTAGTTTTAATTTAGCTTCCATAGCAGCCGTCAGGTCCTTTGGTCTGCCAAGACTCTTGTATTTATTTAGGTTTTTTAAATGTCGCCTAAACGTAGGCTTGGGAATTTTGTATGAACGACAAGCTTCATTGAAGCCCATGATTTTACTTTGGTATTTGTTTATAGCCGCATACATGTCTTCCATTGTGGTCTGAAAAAAAGTTGTAATATTTTTCTTACAACATTCAGTGAATATAATAAAAATCTCGTGAGAAACAAAATATAAAAGACTTAGTGCTTGTAGGTAGGTACACCATGCGTATTGAACCACTTCTTCTAAATCGTACCTATACGTGTGTCCCTATGTCACACATGTATAGGTACATTTTGGACATATATCTAGATTTAATATTTCAGTTGTGCCACTATCAGAAAACTTAACCTACAACAACACAATATTTACAAAATACACCTACAATGATAAGCTTTTCAGAGGTATAACTTTTATTCTACTTACCCAAGTCTTCAATGATAATAATTATCTTATTTATAAGCTCACAATTTAACAGTAAGATCGCTATAAAATGACTTTGTGGAAGTAGCGTGGCGGAGCAAGCGTACACCTGCTGAATATGAAAATATAACATGGCCGACGCGACGCGTACGTCGCCGATTGTCACCGATAGGTGAGCTGCCAGACACAACGCCGGCCAAATTTGAATGCGGTACGATTTAGGAGCAGGTACGATTTAGGCATATTTACCCTAAGCCCACTGTATTTATTTATTTTGAAAAAGCTAGAACGTACTTTATTGCCAAATCCTACTTTTGATTGCAATTGCAAGTAGTATCATCATGGTAATTTTGCTCATGTAAAAA
>MU191231.1:0-14482 GCA_016904865.1 Pissodes strobi | reverse complement strand
AGCTCAATCAGGTTACTCATTGTGTTCTCAAGCACGTATAACCACAAATTTGTCAAGTCTCAAGTTAATCGTCAATTACCTCTCCCCTAATATAATAAGCCGCAGAAATATAGTAAGACGAATGCACTGCACTATCGCTATATAATTAGTGCCTTCAATGCACTCATCATATATAGCAATATTTTCCTTCATAAATTAAATGCCGGGATGGAAAACTTGCACTAATTAACAGCACGCGGAGTTCGCAGAGACACTTATAGATAGTATACACATACCACTGTGGTATGTGGTAATATATACAAAAAAAGAGACACTACTGAGACAGCTCAGCAGGAACAGAGCTCAAGATACAAGGACAAGATGGCGAATAGCGATTGCCCGATTAAACTACCCATGCCTTTGCTAGGACGCTAAATGAAAATGGTCACGCCGATTCACGCCAATAAACGCAGAGTCGCACAGCCAGATGCTACTATTCTTGATATTTTTCCTTTGTTAACTGTTACTGTAGTTATTTTTATTATTATTCAATGTTACTAATACTAACCAAATTCATATGGAGGTTAATATCAAAAATGCTTATTATAACTATGTATATGTATTATTTAATGGAAATCCATATATTAACTATAAACCAATTATATTATATAAAAACAGAAAATTATGCACTATTACAAAATTAATGTTTTTAATAATACATATGTTTAGCTTTACTGTATATTGTTAAATGCAACCAAATAGTTTCCAAATAAAAAAAATGTTGGTTGCTATTAATTTGGCAGCATATTCATTAACAAATACTACCCAAACAAATATTTATTTATTATTATCGGAAGTTTTCTTTCAGTGTATAACGACAGAAAAAAGCATGCATAGTGATTGGAGACATTATTTTGGATCTTTTGAAGAGCTCCCAAGCAGAAAGTGATTACACAAGCCTAATAGAAATGAATGGATTCCAAATACAGAACCAAATAACTAAAGAAAATGCTAATAGAATGACAGAAAAAACAGCTTCGATATTGGACCACATAATAACAAACCAAAACATAAATTGTAACATAAGAATGGAAGATCATTGTACCTCAGATCACAGAATCATGCACGTAGAAATCAAGAAAGAAGTCTATCAAAGAAGAAAAGCAAAAATCACCAGAAAGCAACTAAATACTGAGCTGTGGCTAACCACTGCGGACAGGTCTTGCACAATGACAAGGATAAACAAATGCATTTCTCAAGTGTGGGACAAAAAACTAGCATAACAAGTAAACACAATGCCAAACGGAAGATTTCTAGAAGAAGAAGTAGCGGAGATAATCTTCCCTGAACCTACAAATAATATAGAACTAAAATAAATAATAGCAAATCTCAAGAGTTTTAGTGTTCCTGGTGACGATGGCATAACAAAAAGTGACTTAATAAGGTGCTATGATATTATTAGAAATACACTAATAGAAAATATAAATGTTGTCCTAGCAACCGGCGTATACCCAGAAGAATTAAAAATTGGAAAAATAATACCCATTTATAAAAAAGGTCTGCAGACAGATGTAGGAAATTATAGACCAATTACACTACTAAATACGTTATCCAAGGTACTGGAAAAAATAATTTAAAACCGACTGATCAGATGCATCGAAAATACATTCAAATTCGATATGAAACAGTATAGATTTTAGAAGAAGAGCAATACACTAGGAGCAACTCTAGATTTCATAACTGAACAACTAAACCCAAACAGATATGTAGCTGCTGTATTTATTGATCTAAAAAGGGCATTTGATACTGTGGATGTGATGATGTTGTTGATGCTGGAAAAGCTTTATAGAATGGGGTTTCGTGGGGTGTGTTATGATCTGCTAAAGTCATAATCTACAAATAGAAGAAACACCACATTTGTAAATAACACTAGCAGTGAGGAACGGTTTTCGGCATTTGGAGTTGCACAGGGGCTGTGCTGGGACCTCTACAATACTTATTATATGTCCATAGCCTAAAACTTACTACTTCATGTTTGCAGATGATACGGTTTTTGTTCGTGCTGAAGAAGCATGTGAGGTATTGGAATCTAACCTAAACTATGATTTAAACAAATACTTCAACTGGCTGTGCTACAATAAATTAACTTTAAATACTGATAAGACAGTGTATATGATAATTAATCAATTTGGTAAAGACTTGTGTAAAATTAATGTGAAGTTAAATGATGTACCTCTAAAAGAAGTGGATAACTATAAATACCTAGGGCTAATTATTTCAAATAATCTAACGTCGAATAGACACATAGAACATATTATAAAGAAAATTGCACCAATAATTCGATCGATAAAAAGATGTGCTCATCAACTAAATACAAATGCAAAGTGCCTACTCTATAATAGTAGCATAAATCCTCATCTTAGATATTTAATACCCGACTGGGGAAACGCTAGTGAATATATGAGGCTACAAAGAACTAAAAATAAAGCTATAAAGGCAATATTTTCCATTAACTACAGCACACGTACTGAAAATTGCTTATACACAGTTTCCTTTTTTAAGTATTAAACAAATAAAACAACATGAACATTCAAAATTAATTTATTACATAAAAAATAATCTCATTAAAACAAATGTTACATTAAATAAAAGTAAAAACTATCACTCATACAATATTAGATACAAAGAGGTCTACAGGAATAAATACAGTGCTACTAAAACATGCCAGAACTCTCCAGTATACAGAAGTGTTCAAACATTTAATAATCTTCCAGTTTCAATCCAAAATGAAAGACTGACAAGTCTGTGTAAAGTTTTGAAAGATTATTTTAAGGCCAAATAAATTATATTTTAATTAAAATTTAAGTAACCTTACTTGTTATAATATTGTATCTATAAAATGTTTGTATTCAGGCCTCGGTGCCAGTATATATTGTACTGTTTTGAGGTCAATTATGAATAAATAAAAAAAAGGCTTTGTATGTAAAATAAAAAAAATAAAATATATATCCGGTTCAACATTTTACTAGAATGCTATAGTATTACCCAACTAGATGCTCCCTCCATATTACCTTAAGACAATAAATTGTTTAAGATATTATTTTCAGTTATAACAAGAAACATTTCTAATTACATACTGAGATATTTGAAAGCTCGAAAGCGCTACAAATGTCATGTATATGCGATACGATTAATTTTCTGCACGAGCACTAAAGATCCTCTTAATTTTGTCTTTTGAGTTATGCACTCTAGTCTACTTATTAATGTCATATTTATCCACATTGTTCCGGGTTCTGTGATAGCTTCATTGATTCCCAAAAGGTATAGTTTTGTAGATTATTATATGATTTTCCAGATAATATAACGCAACTAATTTGATATATAAGTATATCTAAGTGAATTGGAATTCAATAAATGATGCGCTTGAGAAACGCAACCACTAAAAAGTCCATAGGATAAAAATCACGTCTTTGGTTAGCGCTTAAAGATCTGTATAAAGCTTTCGACATCGCAGCCTCCACCGCAATAATCATCTTACGTCGAAATGCTAAAATTGACCAGAAACACAAAATACATAAACATAAAGAAAGTTAAGGATCATGCCGCCTGGTGAATTTAGAGGGCCTGCCCATTCTATTTGCAATTTAAATTATCAAATTCCTCGATTTATTCCTGTATTTTTTTCACAATTTGGCCGGTTATGACACACATCTCTTCATAAAAGAATTTGGAAACGATGACGAAAAAATTGATTTGATCGCAAATACTGAGGAAAACTACATATCATTTAGTAAACATATTAAATGTACTACACCTTCCGGCGATAATAAATATATAAAATTACGGTTTATTGACTCCTTCAAATTCTTAAGTTCAAGCTTCGAAACGTTAGCAAAAAATTTAAGTAAAGATCAATTTGTAGAACTCCAGAATTACTTTCCAAATGAACTATTGAGCTTGGTAACTAAAAAATTAGCATACCAATATGAATACATGGATTCTAATGAAAGATACAATGAAACATCATTACCATCTATTGAACATTTTTACAGCAGCCTTAGTAAGTCAGACGTTTCGGAACAGGAATATAACAATGCTAAAATGATATGGAATAAATCTAATATTCGTAATCTCTTAGAGTTTACGGAATTATATAATAAGGTCGATATGCTTCTCGCAGAATCGAAGAAAGGCATACTAGAAAGTAGAATTAGACCGAGAAATTTCACCAAAATGCCTTACGCTTGGTTTGAAGAACGTACCTACATAAGCAACTCGGATTAACAAGTTAACAACCAGCAATTCGCAGACAATAATACTAAATATTCCAAGCTCGAAAACGAAGATAAGAAAAACAAAATGGTAATAAGCTAAAAGAGAGACGAAGCATTGAAATTTCTAAATCCAGTAAATGCTCGGCCGAATGAGCAAGCTTCCAATACCTAGTCAAAGTAAATAGCCTCTCAACATTGATTTAATATAGCTTCTAAATTCTATTTGATTTTTCGGAATTATCTCTCTGGCGTGGTTATAGCAAATTCTAATTTGAGTTCGTTTGCTATATCTCTTGGGACCGGACTCCGATATAGTTTACCCTAAGTTTCAGTTGTTCCGATTGACTTCTGGGTTAATTGTCATCATTTACTTCATTTAATTTTGACCAATTGAGGCTTAGTTGCCTGATTTCCTCATAAGATATTGGTCTTTTTAGAGCCTATATGCTAAGTACTGATTAGTTAATTTTACCTTTCGTGATCACTATCCCTGAATGTAAGAAAACTTCGACTGCTGCTTCATGTGGGGAAACGATTTGTAGCTTGGGATGGTCATCTTTACCATCATAATATGCCAAGTTTCATTATGTTTCATTGACTTGCCTTTCCTAGCCTCTAATATTTTGAGAACAATATTAATTGCCACTTGTCGTTTCTATGTATGGAAGGCCGGCACTTTGAGCATACGTGGTTTCCTCATATTGCCAACATTTTTTAGCATCAACTTATCATCATCTACTGACTATCAAATAGGAAGCTGCTCACTAAGGGGTTATGGCCATGGTTTAGGAGGTTGATAAGAATATGGGATAAGTAATGTTTCCATCGCACTCTACCTTAGACGTCCCCCAACGCAATGCTCTCCCCACCATATCGAACATCAACACTACCATGGCAGATGTCAAGTTTCATAACCGTGATATTCGTAAAATCCTTAAAGAACTAGATACCCAAAAGGCATTAGGACCGGACGGAATACCTGCCATAGTGTTAAAGAACGGCGCCAACGAACTAATACCCATTTTTTTCAGACTTTTTTCTCTGTCTTACCAAAAAGGGACATACCCCTCTTCCTGCAAAGTCGCTCGAGTGCAACCTGTTCCAAAAAAAGGCGAGAAAACCATGCCCTCAAACTATTGCCTAACCAATTGCCTTGCTTCCCATAATCTCCAAAGTCATGGAACGTGTTGTCAATCAGCAACTACTCTAGTACCTTGAGAATAACAGAATAATCAGCGATAATCAATACGGCTTTCGCAAACGGAGATCGACAGGAGATATATTGGTCTATGTCACTCATATATGGAGTAGGGCAATTGAGAACTACGGAGAGTCTCGAGCGATTGCGTCGGATATTTCGAAAGTATTCGACAGAATTTGTCAAGATCAACGAACTACCGTCCTTCCGACTCCCAGCCTCTCTCTGCAGCTGGCTTGCCAGTTTCCTTAAGAACCGATCTCTGCACGTTGCAGTTGATGGACACATCTCAGACACATTCACCATTAACGAAGGCGTGCCTCAGGGCGCAATATTTTCACCAACTCGGTTCCTCATCTATATTAATGACCTGCTGACCGAAACGAACAATCCTGTTTACAGTTTTGCAGATGACAGTACCCTTGTCTCCCAATTTAGATCAGAAAAATTTAATCCAGCGATTGAGACTTATCACCGCAGACAGGAGCAGATTACAGCAATTAAAAAAGACCTGGGGAAAGTTCAAACTTGGAGCGACAGAAATTTAGTCCAGTTCAATGCAGCAAAGACCCAAGCAGCCATGTTTACCAAGAGTACCATTACGGCGGGCCCTGACATCATTATGGCAGGATCGATCATTTTCCCTCATCCTCGTCACTCGGTCAACAGCAGTATGTCCTGGCATGACCACGTTGCTAACATCGCAAAATCAGCCTTGCAGAATCTTATTGCGCTATTTCGCAACAAAAAACTGTATACACCGCAGCAGTTGCTCTTGCTCTACAAAGCGCAAATAAGACCGTACTTAGAATATAGCTCACACATCTGGTGCCGCACCAAAGCATACCTTAAAGTTGCTGGATTCCATTCAGAAGAGAGCTGTGCGCCTCATCGAAGATCCGAAGTTGACCCGGAATCTGGATAGTCTGGAACACCGCAGACATGTGGCCGAGATGTCTCTGTTTTACAGATACCTTCACTACAGATGTTCCCAGGATTTGGCACGCCTCATCCCGCCCCTGGCAATGCCTGTCAGACAGTCACGACAGACGGGAAGAGCGCACCAGTTCGTCGTACAACTGGAAACACCTAGAACATCGCTTTTCAAGAACTACTTTGTCTGGCGCAGTGGATCAACGTGGAACTCACTCCCAGGACATCTGTTCCCCCCCCCGCCAATTACAACCTACAACTATTCAAGAACCGTGTCAATGAACATCTTCGCACACACACCCCTCGTCGAGCGCCATAGGATCTCCCTTTACCGTGTGTGCCAGTGCCATAAAAAAAATTGAAACAGATATCGCTCACACAGTATATAAGCGTGTCTGTCAGTCCTGGGTGATTTGTGTGATCCAATGTAGTGAAAATGAAGAAACACAACACATGTGCTCTTAGGCCTTTCAGAATGTATTGTCATGACCATTATTTGGAAAACGTGCGTATTTTCAATATAACATTGCCAAATGAAACCTGCACAAACTGTGATTGGATTGGTTAGCAGTTTAATTTTTGTTAAAAACTTGAATTTTATCTATTTGGAGATTTCTTTATTGTCTGTTTAATATGTAAAATATATCAGAACTTCTTGTGTTAATGTTTTAGTTAATTGTCCCAATTATTAAATAGTAGATAAGGACATTCCTTGGAGTTTGTGCTGCTTACTTCCGGCACCTTCACCGAAATGGCGGACAATGATTGATTGAATTGACTCTTTCGAGGATTATCTACAGAATCAGTTTTAGACCCTTGAGATTAATTTACTTCTAGTATAGTGTGTGTTCACTTATTAGGTGCTTTGAATTTCCATATTTCGGATTATCCCTTCTTTTTGCATTCTTCATCAACTCTGACCTGATTAGGTACCAAATGAAAACCTTTAACAGGGTGTTTCTTTTCACCACAAAGAGTTCTACTATTAATTAAAGAGTCTTTTTGATTTTCCCTCTCACGAAGAGGTCAGCTTCCTGAGGGTATCTATGACCTCTATTGACTGGCATAGCAAGCCAACCGTCCCCTGGACATAGTTCTGGAACTCCCCGATAGTAGTCGATCTTGCTAGTCTCCGATAAGCAAAACTTGATTAGTCCATCAATACTAATTTTGCTGCTTAATTCAACTTAAGCTTTAATTTGGTTTCTTATTTTTTCGATTATAAATTAAGTCTCTAGACAGTACATAATTCAACTCTCTTCCTTATTTTCGGAATAAAGAAATAAATCTTTAAAGCTTGTACTTGTAAAATAAGGTTGAATTCTCATTAACTGTAGTAGGAACTGTTCAAGAGCAATCTTACTAATTGCTAAATCGTTAACCTAGATATTTTATTTTGATGAATTTAACCGCAGTGTCCCCATCTCGCAATGCATCAAATCTTACTTAAGGGAATGGAAACGGAACGTGATCACGTGTTGGGATTTAATTCTTTATACTTGTCGTTACAGGTAATTTAGCTTGTGTATTGCAACAGACTCAGACTGTCGTAATAGTGTAACAGTAAATATTTTGTCAATTATTATTCTATGCAAAGTAATATACTCCTTCTGTCTGAATTGTTTGCTGAATCAGACTAAATTAATAGTTCTCACATCAAACATAAATGTTTTATTTTCAAAGGCTTTTGTAGAAAAAATAATTTACTTTATGTATGGTTTTCGCATTAAATATATTTGCTTTCTTCAAAAGTGCGCAATGAACGCAGATAATATTGTGTGCAATGAACTGACTGATCCCTTGGATGAACTAAATTAAATTAATTGTCGTGGTCATAAGTAGTTTAATTTCTACTAAGTAACTTCAAGTTCCTTTCTTTGTGGAGTTTAAACCAAACCAACCTGCAAATAATCTTCAGGATTTTCTAGTTTGTTCCGTCTGCACGTTCTCCTGCCATACACTCTGGCATAATGAGCTAGGGCCTAATTTGCACGCGCTAAAAGGCAGCTCGTTCTGGTCTACGGCATTTTATTTCATTTCCTTTACATTTATTCCTTCTACTATCAAGTGAATAAAAAAATGAGATAATACAAGTAGAAGTTAAATAAAAACGTAGCGATCTCTTTGGGAAACAATATAATCGCAATATTATGGAAATAGGCTGATTAACTAATTCGTCTATAATATTTTGAAAGCGTCAACTTTTGTTTGGCACCAGACTGAGATCGCTAAATGATGTAGCGATCTACATTTTTGAAATCGCATAACATGAGAAGAAACTTTTTAATTAATATAATTAATGAAAATATCGAATAATGCTTCTTCTTCTTCTTCTTCTTCTTCATCTGACTAGGATTGCTCCTGTTTGTCTGCCTCTCATTCTGTTTCTGTTGTTGTTGTCAATAGGTTGCCCTTCCATCTTTTCTATGGTCTTCCTGTTGGTCTTCTGCTATAAAATTTATTATTTCTGCGGATGTTAGCTAATCTGTCAGGTGCCATTCTACTAACATGACCAACCCAGTCTATTTTCCTTGCTTTTACCCATTTGTTGTTGTTCTGGATGTTGTTCTTAGGCCCGACGCCCACAGAAGAGACGAGGCGCGGACGTCAGACGGGGAAGTGGCGCGGACGCGACTTAATTTAGTTATTCACCATATAAGGTAAAAAGGCAACGCTAATAAGGGAAGTCGGGCCGAGACATGTCTTTACGCGACCGAGCCGCGTTTCTTTTTAGTCTCCAGAGGTTCATTGAAGAGGCGAGACATTTGTTTAAAATGGGCGACTCCGAACTTAACGTGTATTTAATTGAAATAATAGAAAAAAAAATCGTTTTTATATGATGGCAATAGTATAGAAAGATCTTAACCGCGCCTACGTCCTTACCGCGTCTCTGCCACGTCCGCGACGCGTCGCCGCCCCATCTCTTCTGTGGGCGCCGAGACTTAGAGTCTTCATTTCTACGTTACTCATTATCTGGTTTGTTCTTTTTGTGTCGGCTCGAGTTTCTGCCGCGTAGGTTGGAGGCGGTCTCACAGTTGTTTTATATATTTTCATTTTGCTCTCTGTGCAGATGTGTTTATTTGTCCATATGGTTTCTCTCAAGCATCCGCTTACTTTTGTTGCTTTCATTGCCTGTCTTTGTAATCTACTCCTGTCTGCGGTGATAAGTCTCAGCCGCTACTAAAGGTTTTTCTGATCTAAACTGGGAGACAAGGGTACTGTCATCCGTCAAACTATAAACAGGATAATTAGCTTCGGTCAGCAGGTCATTAATATAGATGAGGAACAGTGTTGGTAAAAGTGTTGCGCCATGAGGAACGCCCTCGTGGTGAATGTGTTTGGGATGTGACTATCAACTGCAACGCGCAGAGATCGGTTCTTAAGGAAACTAGCAAGCCAGCAGCAGGGAGAGGCTGGCAGTCCAAAGGACGGTAGTTTGTTGAGCAATCCATCATACCAAACTCTGTCAAATGCCTTCGAAGTATCCAATGCAATCGCTCGTGACTCTCCGTAGTTCTCAGTTGCCATAGGCCATTATATCTCCTGTCGATCTCTCTTTGCGAAAGCCGTATAGATTATCGCTAATTATTCTGTTGTTCTCGACGTACTTGATTAGTTGCTGATCGACTACACGTTCCATGAGTTTGGAGATTATTGGAAGCAATGCAATTGGGCGATAATTCGATGGCGTGGTTTTCTTGCCTTTTTTAGGATCAGGTTGCGCTCGAGCGACTTTCCAAGAAGACGGTGTTGCGGGTGAAAATTCTCTTATTTATAATGATTATTGTGTGGAGGAATATAGGCTTGGTAGACCATCTTTATTGTCTTTTCTCGGTAAGTTCGTACCTGTCTAGGGCTTCTGTCAGGTAGTATTTTGATTGACATATGAGGATTTTTAGTTGAATATCAGCTGATAGTGATTGACGTGCTTACAGATTTGTTTCCAATAGCTTGATCCAGTAGGAGGAGAGAAATCAGAAGAAAAACTGTTGTTATTGATTTTGGAAGGCTTTTGTTTATTGAATAGCCAAAGAAGTTTCCTTGGGTAGAGGTAGTCCTCGAGGAGTGGCCGTATTTTGTACATAAAGTAGACTGGAAGTCGATTAGAGATCCGGAGGAAAGGTCAGTTGCGTGGGAATTAAGTTTTAGCATCCGCCGAAATGGCAATATAGACCGTTGCCCTTCTCAAGATACCCAGGAAGTTTTGGTAAACCCCTAGTTATGGGTAAGTGATTTCAATTTGTTCGAATGTAGAATTTCAAATTTAGCATTTTTGTAAATTTCGTGTTATGTGGTATGTTAGGGTTTAATAATTTACGCGTTTAGGGTTTTTAGGAGCTGCTTTTTTTTGAAACTGGTTTTTGCAGCTAGTTTTTGGAAATGGTTTTAGTAGCTGTATTCTACGGTGGAGTTCCGGTAGCGCTTTGTTGTGTGATTCTATGACTGTTTCCCTGTAGATCAGGAAGAGCCAATTTTACCCGGAATCTGGTTAATCAGCACTGTTTTCACATACAGAGAAGAATGATGGCTAATTCTCGGATATAACCTCGGGAGTCTGTTACACGAGATAAGTCTAATTTTATATTTATATTACTACGCTTGGACAATACCATTGTGCCAGGAATATTTAATACTTTGCATAGACTTCTAATTTTACACAGAATGTAGTACTCGATCATTTTTCGAAAACGGTTGATTAATTTCTTTAGTTAGTAATAGCATACAGCATAATCTACTGAAGTATACATATTTAAATACCTTTTTGTGAAGTGTTGTTACGCTAGCTTAGAAACATTACTTACTTCTTACGGGTGCTAGATTTATGGTCTATCTCTAGTACATTTTGCATTCGAGGAAGATAATCCATTTTATTATCTTTTACTTTAATTTGGACAATCGAACATAACATTGTTTCCTTTTTGAGGAATACGTCCTCTTGTTGAAACTTACAATTTGGGTTTTTGGAAAGGCTATACCAACTGAGTTAAATTAACTATAGTCTATTTGATAAATTCGGTATTTCTATCACCGTCTAGGTTGCAGGTTGCAGCAAAGCCTTTCGAAGAAGTGAACTTTCAAAATTTTATAACCTTTCATTTGATACCTTCAAATATTTTACATAAAACTGTCAAGGTTGACTAGGAGGTGTGTCTAGTCAGTCAGTAGACCGGGTTATTTCGAAATTTTACTACAGGGTAGCTGGCTACTTTCTATTCAGGGAAACTACTTAATAGGCTAGAGGAGCTTGCTATATTTTACTATTGAAAATAAAGTATTGGCCTCAAATGCTTGATATTATTTAGGGTGTATGTGAGTATGTAGATGTTGAATGGTGAACAAGCAGATAGCGTAGTCTTCGATAGGTAATTGTTTAAGTATTTCGACATTAGAATTTGAACTTAGTTTCTTTTTATTTCCAACTTTTTTTTTCTGTGTCCGTTTAACATCGATAGGGCTTGCCAACAAAAGTAAACTTGGTGGCGTCCAACTCCGACTTGGACTATTACTTATTTTGATTCAATTCCTTATTTAGTTACAACATTACGGAACTTGATATTGGGAAAAGTTAGTTCGAACCAACCCTCCCTGAGACGAGCTGAGCCTGGTGTTCGATTGCAGACGGTGCTGCCTGAGCCATTACGAGGACTGTTGCCGTCCGGATTACATGGTAGACATCTGATCGCAGGTCAATTCTTCTTGGTAAATATTAACGACGGCTTACAACGTCGTTCAGCGCCATCTGCCAAGTAGTTTATCTTAGAATCGAACGTAATAAATTGGCATCCAATGCCAAATAGTATTAGGATTAGAATAGCACATAATAGTGGGTTATTCCCTTTTTGGTAAGACAGAGAAAAAAGCCTGGAAAAAGCGGGTGTTAGTTCGTTGGCGCAGTTCTTTAACACGATGGCAGGTATTCCGTGCGGCCTTTTGCGTATCTAGTTCTTTAAGGACTATAATGAATATTTGAAAAATTTTGTTCGGGTCTCTTCCATCCTGCATATTTGAGACAGGCGGCGGCATGGAGGAATGAGCTTTGTGTTCATGAAATAGATGAGTCGACCCACTTAACTTCAGACATAAATTAGTTAATATTAATTGAATTTGAACTATTAGAAGGTTAATCGAAAATGACAGGCAGACAATACTTTTCTAAATTTTTGACGTTAGAGAATTGACCTGCAGCACTTACGTTTACGGACCAGGGCAGTATTAAACTCGAACGTCAGTTTGTTTAGTAATAGTTGTGTATATATGCCAGGTGGGGGTAATTGTAATTGTATATATGGTTTTTTGAATTATGTTAGATGCTTTGTTATGTATATTCAAATGTTAAAACTCCATAATGACTCGCTCCGGGCGCTCAACCAATAAAAACCAACCAATTAGTTAAAGATGCTCATTAGTATGCGTAAAAATTTTTCACAATAAACTTGTACAATTGTAGGAAATTTTCACACAAATTGTGCCTGAATATGTACTTGACTTAAATGTTGTAATAAATGATCATACGTAATTGTCGTGAACTTAAACAATTATTGTGCAATATGAATATTTGCTGTATTGCATATTTTTGAAATAATTGTGCTTATTAATGATGCACAATTATTTATAAAAGCAAATATTAATTTTACACAATTGTTTAGAAATTTAAAAGAATTATTTATGCACAATTTTATGCATATTTATTACAGAACTAGAGTCATGTAAGAAGAGAAATATGGAACAAAGGTCGTATATAAATTTATATTGTATGAGATGAAGGAAAGAAAAAGAGAATAAATAGAAAAAAATCTGCTATTAGTGGACGACCGACCAATTTTTAAATAATTGTCTTTTCATTACAAACAAGGGTATCCTTGTACAAATATAATATGCAATTTAGATATTATGTATTTCCGATACACGCTGGGCAATGATAATAGCTCTAAATTCCTACATACTATGCAAATAATATTAAAGCTTTGAATAACGTACGTAATATATTTATAATAAACCCATTTTCTGAATATTGGAAACATGAACTATCATTTATACACAATTACATATTTTACAATCATTGATAATATCTCTAGCTAAAATAGTTGAAACTGCCCAATCATGTATAAGATTTATCTTATTATTATAAATTTTTGCTATTAGGACTTTTCAGGAAAAGCTTGAATTTTCTTTATAATCTTAAGGAAATAATATAAGAAGAATGCTAATACTTTCGTACTATGAGGAAAAGTTTTGTGTGCATGACTGAGAAACCAGTAAGAGAGGGTGAGGAAAAGTTAATACTCTTTAAATGATATTTGCTTATCTGGGTAACCGCCTTGGATTGTCAGATAAATGATTTTGTTTACTGTTCTCACCTAGCTGATATTATGTTTAGATGATTTCCCCATGTGCACAAAAGCAAGTATATTGGGCTAAAAATATGTGAAGATATTTTGTGGAGAACTAAGAAAACAAGGAGGAAACGAGAAGCGAACATATATTATTTATACACAGACACAGATATATAAATACTACTATGATGTACTTTTCTCTCCTTTAAGAGTGTTGTAGAAAATCTGTTTGTCATTTTAATGCCTCGCTAGCTTTTATGCCACTGGACGTATTCATAGCGACAAATTCAAACAAAAGTTTGTTATACATACAAGGCAAAAAATTTGCAATTTGATGTGCTTAATATCTGCCTGTAATAGCAGTATAAGAATAGTATAAGCATCTCAAAAAGTTTAGAGTTTATCGATCTCCACCAATATTATTGTCGTTGATCGGTGAGTTACCCTGACTGTTCTGATACTTTCAGAATTCAAGAAAAAGTATCTTTTGTAGTGCTGGTAAATCCACAAATTTCCAATACATTTTCGATAACAGTTGTTTTTGTGACTCTTTTTAATTAAAACACTTATTTCAAGCATTTTTATAAAAGAACACATGGATTTCTTACGGAACTCTCATAGTTTATCTACTAATGCGATGCCAAAGAAATATTCTGATAATCTATGAAGGGATGTTTTGACTTTGTAAGAACCCCTCAGTTTCAATTTTAGCCAATAATTCTGTTTTTAATACTATCTATATCACAACGAAATTATGTATTGTA
>MU191230.1:19831-37198 GCA_016904865.1 Pissodes strobi | reverse complement strand
ACAGATTTTGGTTACCAAATGGGAAACTTTTTTATTTTTGATATAATGAGAATACGTTATTTTTGATAAAAAGTTTTGCTTGTTATAAAAGTAAGACTCGCATTGAAAAAAATAAGATATCCAAATTCAAAAACTCAAATTTAAAAAGTACTTTATTAGTCCCAAAAATTTTAATTTTTGTTGACAAAGCATAGGATCTCCAACTAAATAACAGTGAATAAAAATAAATTAAATAAAAATAAAAGTGTGGTATGTTAGCAATATATAGTATAAAAAATAATATTACTCATACTGTGTTAAAAAGGTAAAGCTACTGTCACAATAGCCATTAACAACAACAAGACGACAATAGGTACAATAAGACATAAACAATACAGGAGACACAGTATATAACAACAATATTAAACCAAACTAAAACTATATACAATTTAGAATTGCAAGTAAAACCCAAATAGTTAAAAGTAAAGGTTAAAATGAGTGGACTGACAAGCATTAAGAGGACATCAAATAAAATAAGGAAGAAAAAAAAGGAACCTGGTGATCATTACTAAGATAAATGTATAAAATCATCAGTCAATTCAGTTAAATCCAAAATATATGTACAGGTTAAAAAATTTGGCTTAACTCTAAGGAAGGTCAATATTAATTTTCCTTTCTTTTCCCCTTAAGTCAAGTTTTGCTTGTATAACCCAAAAAAATGAGAAAAAAAAACACAATCTTGATAGAATTCATCCAAGCTATAGAAGGCTCTGTCCCAAGTAACCTTTTAAGCAGGCGGCGAAAGACTTTCAAATACCCAACCAACCTTAAGTGCGAAGGTAAATGGTTAAACATTTTTCGACCCTCGTAAATGAAGGACTTCTTAACCAAGGAACTTTTTGGAATTGGTAAAGGCAAATTAAGAGTCTGACGGATTCGAGACTCATAGTGAGAGGTGGGGCCCTGGAGTCTTTTCCTGTTCTTAAATATTAGGGAAGATGTCTCTAAAACAAAAATTGAAATAAGGGTTAAAATTCTTTGATTTTTAAAGTGGCGTCTGCAAGATTCTCTCTGGTCCACATTCACCATAAATCGAACAGCCTTCCTTTGGAGAATGAAGAGCATACTTAAAAGTCCCCGATTAGCCACACCCCAGAATGGTATACCATATCTCAGGTAAGACTCAAACAACGAAAAATACACTGACCGTGCGAGATTCTGGCCCAAATCATCCCTTATAGCTTTTACAGCAAAGCATCATGATGAGAGTTTTTTGCTCAGAATGATTATATGGTTTTCAAAACGTAGCTCTCCATTGATAATTATTCCTAGGAACTTTGTGGCTAGAATATCAGGAAGATGATCAGAAAGCAAGCCGTCGACATCACACTTAAAAACAACAACATGAGTTTTGCTCAAGTTTAGACAAATGCGGTTAGCATCAAACCAATCTTTAACAATACTTAGGTCTCTTATTATGGTATTACTCAGACCTATCTTATTTCTATTTTGTCACAATATTGAAGTATCGTCTGCAAACAAAGTAAACTCTCCAAATATACTTACATAAACAAGATCATTAATGTATAATAAAAAGAGAATAGGGCCCAAAACGGACCCCTGAGGCACACCACACTTTATCTTTAGAGAAGAGGATTTTGTTCCACAATGCGCAACTAATTGTTTTCGATTTCCAAGATACGATCTAAACCATAAATTTACAGAACCCCGAAAAACATATCGCTCAAGCTTTGACAGCAGTATCCCATGATCTACACAGTCAAAGGCCTTAGATAGATCACAGAACACTGCGGCCGAAGCATTGCCCCCATTTACAGCAAAGTAGACCCTTTCGAGAAAGTGAAAGATGGCGTCATGGGTACCCTTCTCTGCCTGGAAACCAAACTGACTTGCAGTTATTAAGTTAAAAGATTGAAGATAGTCTCAAATCCTTTTTTTCACAAGCTTTTCAATGATCTTGGACAGAGTTGGCAACAACGATATTGAGCGGTAATTGGAAGGCTCCTCAGAATCACCACCCTTAAAAAGAGGAATTAATACAGCTGACTTAAGGAAATCCGGAAAAACACCCTGTGACCAAGATTCATTTACAGCGGCTGAAAGAGCATGCAAAGCACTATTTGGCAGATGTAAAAAGACTTCTGCGGAGATTTCATCCTCTCCACTGGACTTTTTGTTCTTTATATCAGAAATAACCTCCTTGAGTTCCTGTAAATCGGTGTCAAAAAAAGCAAAGGAGCCAATGTTAGGTACAACTCTAAGATATGATAGAGGATCCGTTATGGGTGACAAGTTCTTAGTTAGATCACTGGCCATGTTGCAGTAATAAGTATTAAGATTATTCGGATTAATATTAGAGCCTCTGTGATTCTGAGATTTATTTCGAAATTCGTTGATAGTTGACCAGCTTTCCTTTTGCCTATTATTCGCCTTACAAAGTTTTTTTTTTATGGCAGTGGCACACACACTAAAGATAGATCCTATGGCGCTCGACGAGCGGTGTGTGTGCGAAGATGTTGATTGACACGGTTCTTGAATATTTGTAGGTTGTAATTAGTGGAAAACAGATATCCTGGAAGTGAGATCCACAGTGATGCAGTGCGCCAGACAAAGGAGTTCTGGTAAAGCGATGTTCTAGGTGTTTCTAGTTGTACGACGAACTGGTGCGCTCCTGCCGTCTGTCGGTACTGTCTGACAGGAGTTTCCAGGGGCGGGATTATGCGGGTCAAATCCTGGGAACATCTGCCGTGAAAGTATCTGTAAAACAGAGACATCTCGGCCACATGTCTGCGATGTTCCAGACTATCCAGATTCCGGGTCAACTCCGGATCGCCGACGAGACGCACAGCCCTCTTCTGAATGGAATCCAGCAGCTTTAGGGTATGCTTTGGTGCGGCACCCCAGATATGTGAGCAATATTCTAAGCACGGTCTTATTTGCGCTTTGTACAGCAAGAGCAACTGCTGCGGTGTATAGAGTTTTTTGTTGCGAAATAGCGCACCAAGCTTCTGGGAGGCTGATTTTGCGATGTTAGCAACATGGTCATGCCATGACATATTGCTGTTGACCGAGACACCCAGCAGCCCGATTGACGAGGATGAAGGAATGGTCGATCCTGCCATAATGATGTCAGGGCCCGCTGTATTGGCCCTCTTAGTAAACGTTGCTGCTTGGGTCTTTGCTGCATTGAACTGGACCAAATTTCGGTCGCCCCAAGTTTGAACTTTCTCCAGGTCTTGATTAATTGCTGTAATCTGCTCCTGTCTGCGGTGATGAGTCTCAGTCGCTGGTAAGGGTTTTTCTGATCTAAAGTGGGAGACAAGGGTACTGTCATCTGCAAAACTGTAAACAGGATTATTCGTTTCGATCAGCAGGTCATTAATATAGATGAGGAACAGAGTTGGTGAAAGTATTGCGCCCTTAGGCACGCCCGCGTTGATGGTGAATGTGTCCGAGATGTATCCATCGACTGCAACGTGTAGGGATCGGTTCTTAAGGAAACTGGCCAGCCAGCTGCAGAGAGAGGCGGGCAGTCCCAAGGACGGCAGTTTGTTGAGCAGTCCGTCATGCCAAACTCTGTCGAATGCCTTTGAAATATCCAACGCAATCGCTCGAGACTCTCCGTAGTTTTCAATTGCCCTACTCCATAAATGAGTGACATAGGCCAATATATCTCCTGTCGATCTGTCTTTGCGAAAGTCGTATTGATTATCGCCTGATTATTCTGTTGCTCTCGAGGTACTTGAGTAGTTGCTGGTTGACTACACGTTCCATGACTTTGGATATTATTGGAAGCAAGGCAATTGGGCGATAGTTTGAGCGCGTGGTTTTCTTGCCTTTTTTTGGAACAGGTTGCACTCGAGCGACTTTCCAAGAGGATGGGTATATCCCTTTTCCGTAAGAAAGAGAAAAAAAGCCTGGAAAAAACGGGTGTTAGTTCGTTGGCGCAATTCTTTAGCACGATGGCAGGTATTCCATCCGATCCTGATGCCTTTTGCGTATCTAGTTCATTAAGGATTTTGCAAATATCACGATGAGAAAACTTGACTTCTGCCATGGTGGTGTTGATGTTCGGTATAGTGGGGAGAGTCTTGTCTTGGGGCACGTCTATGGTAGAGTGCGATGAAAATATTTTGGAGAGCATGTTTGCTTTTTCCTTGGCTGTAATCGCCGTGATGCCACGTTCGTCCGTCAAAGGTGGGAGAGACGTTTTTGTAAAGTTGTTACTTACTGCCTTTGCTACCGATCAGAAATTCCTGGAACCACTGGGGCATTGCAAAAGTTTATTCCTGATCCTTTGCGTGTTTGTCCTTAGTTTCGTCGATCACACGCTTGCACTCGTTTCTCGCTTCGATAAAATAATTGCGATTTTAAGCGGCCTGATTTTGCTGCCAGTACTTATAGGCTTGCTGTTTCCTTCCTACAGCTCTTTCACATCTTTTGTCGAACCAGGGCTTTCCTTTTGATGGTAACTTGATGGAATTTGGGATGTATGCTTCCATTCCTGAGGAGATTACTTGCATGATCTCTTCGCAGCAGTCTGACAGGTCGTCAGTGGCAAAGCAGTCGTCGAGCCATGGAAAATCTAGGTAGAACTGCCTTATATCGTCCCAGTTTGCAGAATTGTAATGCCAGATTTTGCGAGGCAATGGTGGATCCTTCTGTATGAGTGGCAATTCACAAACCATTGTAATAAGTTTGTGGTCGGAGGTACCTAATGGCGGACCAACTGTAACCTTGTACTGGTCAGGATTGGTGGTCAGAAAAAGATCCAGGAGGGCGGCGAATTCGCCCCTCTCTGAGATTCGAGTTGGTTCGTCTACAAGATGAGTAAGCCCGCAGCTGATGGCAAATGCTTCAGCTTCTCTACCTTCGTTGTCGGTCTTGTTGTGATGTTTGAGCCAGTTGGTGTTGTGGGCATTGAAGTCTCCCAGAATGATTATTTCTGAACTGGGGTGATCAACCTGTATTGAGTCAAAAGTGGTAGCTAGTGTTGAGAAAAAGCTTTGGTAGGCTCTATCGCTCGGAGGGCGATAGAGACAACATATAAACTTGGTTAATCCCTTGGCGGTGAACTTGAGCCACATGATGTCAAGGTTATTCAGTTCGAGTGTTTCCTCGCGGTTACATGAAAGGTCGCTTCGGACAAAAAGGCATATTCCGAACTTATATCTAATTCAGGTATGTAAGTCGTAACCAGGAAAGAGGTAGTTCACTGATGTTGTAGAACATACTTGTGTTTCTATAAGGGCAAATATGTGTGGTCTATTTGCTTGTAGATGTTGGTGTACCGAATTTATGTTTGTATTTAGGCCTCTTATGTTGCAGAAATCTATTCTAAATTGGTTCGGTATCTTTGCTGTCTGTGAAATGCGGAATGAAGGGCTCCCAGGGCCACCCAGCGCCCGGAGATCCGAATGGCCGGGGAGTTTACTTCCGGAATATTTTGATTCTGGAAGCACCATCATGTCCATATATTCCTACTGTGGAACCCGGGACCACCAGCGCGGAAGCGGAACGTGATTTGGGAAAACCACTTAGCGCTTCCCAATTCTGGTGGGGTGGTCTTTCACCGGACGATGCGAGTAGGCTTATGCATCTACCACCTAGGGCCGCTTCCACTCGAAGCATCGGCCTCAGACTCATTCCTTTGGCGGTCCCTAGTCTGACAGGGGTAAAAATGGGGTTTGTTGGATCACTCCCCAGTGATCAGCTCCAGACTTTGTACTTTGGTGTTCTCCAGCCTGGAGGAGGACGATGGGATTTGATGGGCCACATCCCGTGGCAACTCGGAATGGTGGGGTCGTCACTCCCCGTAATCAAACTGCTCTCACCAGTTTGACGTTCCTACCAGCCAATACAATTCAGCCCCTCTTGTCACAAACTGTCGTTGATCGGCTCCAGACTTTGTACTTTGGTGTTCTCCAGCCTGGGGGGAGGACGATGGGATTTGATGGGCCATATCCCATGGCAACTCGGAATGGCGGGGGCGTCACTCCCCGTAATTAGTCTATTGTTATAGTACCTATTCTTGGCAAGTTTAATAAATTTTCTATATACTACGGTAATTATTACAATAGATATGGAAGGCATGGCAATTACAATTTTTTTTTAGGTAGTTTAGAGAGCGAAGATTGCATGATGATATTTTAAGACCTTTATAGTGAGCCATGATTTGGGTTGTCTAGATTTCTTTTTAATTAATTTGACAGGAAAGGCTTTATTAAATGAATTATATAAAACATCATAGAAACTAAAGATAGGAATGGAGGTAAAATTTAAATTTGCCCAATTAACATCACTACACAAATGGAGAAATTTCACAAAACTGGCAGTGTTGAAGATTCTACCGGGAGTACGCCTTGAAGATTTTACGAAAGGTTCAGTTTCACTCTGAATTATACAACTCACCGCCTCCTGATCCGACATTCCCGCACTTAAGACTGAGCAAAGTACATTATCATAATTTGAGCAAACATAATCAATAATCGTAGAGGAAGTATCTGTGATACGAGTCGGCTCATCGACATGCATAGATAAACCATAAACATCAAGCAAGTTTGAGAGAACGATAGTATTAGAGGAATTACTATCACTAAAATTAATATTGAAATCTCCGGTCAAAATAATCCTCGATGAATGTGGAGTAGAGGATAAAATCAAATCCAGGCCCTCAAAAAATTAATTTATGGAGCCCACGGGAGAACGATATACACATAGAATATATAGTTTAAGCTGCTTGCAATAGCACAAAGAAAATTCAAAGGATTTCTCTTCTATCAGGTAATCATATTTAGTAATTGCTGAGAAACAAACAACCAAAGGAGATGACTTCCTTATTAAAATAAGTGTTCCACCATGGATATAATTTTCTCTACACATTATACATTGTAAACACTTAGTTTTTAGTAACACGTTTTATTTCGCCAATACACCTTCGCCAGTACAGTTATCATAATTACATAACGCCATGAGTCGACTCTGCTATCATACAATAACTATATCTACGCCTTATTTCGAATCTCTATATATACTCCGTATTATATAACACCATGACTAGATTCGCCTTCCAGGGTTGTCACGTACTCGCCTATTTGAACGTCGCCTCTCCAAAATTTGCTTGTTACATTCGGCCATCCTGCAACAATTAATGCCCTCATTAATTTAACTCGCCAGTAAATCAACCAGATCTTATCGATCTGTGCATTCGCCATACCACCAAATCGCCTACTCTAAGGGTTTCGCCTGTGGTTGCAACCTTAATACGCCTTTTATCGAATATCACATTTATATTACGCCTTTGTCAGGTTCTCACTCGCCTTTTGCTATCTCAATAAGGAGTTTGGACCTTAAATCGCCATAGCTCTCGCCTTTCGCCAACAGAGCATTCGCCATTTGCACCTCGCCAGTTAAACTCACTTGCATGCACCTTTCAACCTGACCATTCGCTCTTTGCACCTCTCCAGTCAGATTCACTTGCATGCACCGTTCAACCTAACCTTTCGCCCTCGGTGTTTTACACCTCGCCTCGCCAAAAAGTCAGCAAACGCCTTGCTCGTAAACGCCAGCCCGCGCCAGCAGTTGGAAATAGTACGCCTTGGATACCCAAAATTCGCCAAACGCCTCTCTCCATTTGAGAATCGCCTCAGAAGACCGCAAAGTCTTCGTCGCTTTCGCCTGCACATGATCCTCGACTTCCTTGCCCCTCCAATTCCACAATATCGGTTGATGGACGCCGATATCTGTCAAAAGAGGAAAGAAAGCCAGTATACAAGTCGCCAGGGGAAGAGCAACCAAATGCCCTCGCATTCGCCTGTAGATCGAGAGGTAGACCGTCAATCAGACACGAAAGCGCCTTTGTGCCTGAAAGCCCACACCTTTCGATCAACGCCATTTTATCATGATAATAATGGGTCATGGTTTCGCCGTCCAATTTAACCCTCGCCATCATCTCCTTGAGCAGCTGAGCAAAGTCATGCACTCTAGGAAACGCCTTCCTAAGAGCCGCCTTCCCGTCTTCCCATGACAGGGTAATATTCATCGAGCCGAATAAACCAGCCCCTTGCTGCGCCTCGCAATTTCGCCTGCATAAAATACGCTCTCTCATAGTTCGACCATTCATGAATGTCGCCCAACTGATCAATTTTGCTCAACCACCTGACTACGTTACAGTCGTGACTGTCAGGATCGAAAGGGTCAAGAATGTCGCCGCCTGCCCTTGCCCCCATACAGCCCAAACTGCAAGCGGAGTCCGCCTTATCGCTACAAGCATGCTCTACTACCGCCTGAGGAGCGCTCTCACCTGATTTATCGCCTTTTCTGATGCCCTTGATACCGCCAGTACCAACGGCCGCCCTTTGTTTCGTCGCCTTTTGCTTCGCCGCCCTTGCCATTTCGGCCGCCACAATCTGCTGGATACTAGTTGCCAAACCGCCTTTTAACAGCTTAAGTACCATGGAGACTGTTTCATCTTCCATCGCCGATTCGCCTTCGCCGTGGTCACCGTCGCCCAATTCCAACTCGTAATCGAGCTCTAACTCGTCACTTCTGCCTTCCTCCATAGGAAATCACTTGAAAAACGCCTTTTAAACACCAATGCCAATAAACACAGTTAAAATACGCCACAATTTTTACAATAATCACTAATTAATTAGCACACACTTGTTTATTATTATCGTAAATATCTGAAAAATCGCCAAATGTCAATCCACTGTCAAGGATAGCAACAAACGCCCGCCTTTTGTTATGAGTTTTTGTGATATCGCCACTCACAAAAAAGAAGAAGTTGCCACTGCGATTTAACTCGCCGTAATCGCGTATTTGACCGTTCTCCACAACAAATAACACAGTAGGTTATCCCGACTTCTGATCTGTAAACAACACTTTTTAGTAACACGTTTTATTTCGCCAATACACCTTCGCAAGTACAGTTATCATAATTACATAACGCCATGAGTCGACTCTGCTATCATACAATAACTATATCTACGCCTTATTTCGAATCTCTATATATACTCCGTATTATATAACACCATGACTAGATTCGCCTTCCAGGGTTGTCACGTCCTCGCCTATTTGAACGTCGCCTCTCCAAAATTTGCTTGTTACAACATATTGATTTATAGTTATTAATACAAAAACACTCACCTGGTTTAAGCCAGTGTTCAGTAAGATATGTTATACATATTAGAATAAATAAAACACACGTTCTCATTGAGATGATAAACCATAACTAACTTTATTTTAAGCATATATCGATCTACATTCAGGTGACGCGACATACACATAAGAGACTAAACATTCATTGTCTATCAGAGTTCCACGAATAATGCAGTGGAAGGCGCATTGAATATTGAATATATTTATTTATTTAGGTAATGCCTAATTTACATACACACACCGAGAAGAGCAAATCAATGTACAAGACTAAAATTAATATAACACACAATACAGCTTAAGTATCAAGACATTACAAAAGACTAACAAAAATCACACTTATATAATAACATACATACAGTTGCCCTATTCCAAGAGATTCACAAGGATGGTGTAAATATAGTTTACATTTGTTCTTTAAAATATAGGAACAACTTTGTCTTGAACACTGCGACAGAAGAGGATTGCCTGACTTCGTCTGGCAAACGGTTATACTCATTTAAACCCTTAAAGAATAACGAGTTCATTGCTTTCCTCGAATTGGTCCTCCCAATGTAGAAATTATCCCTACTTCGGGTGGGGTAGTTATGTATGTCTCTATTAAATGTTATGTAATTATTCATATAACCTGGTAACTGATTATTAACAATCTTATATATTAATGTCATTGTATAGAGTGTCAGCCTATCCGCGACTGTTAGCCAGTCAAGGCATGAGAGCATTGTGCATATCGGAGTATATCTATTACAAGAAAGAATGATTCTCATAGCCCTATTTTGCAACTTTTGCAAAGACATCTTGTTATTTTTATCTAACATGTACAAGAGACTGGGGCACTAATTAAAGTGCGGCTGAATGATACTACTATAAACCGTAATTCTAGAGTTCATCGACAAATCCCTAGCCACGCGTGAAAAGAAGTAAAGTTTCTTGGCAATTTTTTTTTTAATATAGTCGACATGGCTAGAGCGCCTGAGGACGTTGTCTATATAGAACCCTAAGTATTTAATTTCTGTTACTAATTCAATTTTCTGCCCATATATTTGAATGTCGATGTTATTGCTATTCACAGACAGGTATTTATATCTAGTTGTTAAGATCATTGCCTTGGTATTTTTCACATTTAATTTCAATCTGTTAACATTTAAATATTTTTCGAGTTTAATTAGCTCCCTATTCATGTTTTCAATTGCAGTTCGGACATCCTCATTACTGCATGAAAGTAGAGAATAATCGGCAAATAAATTTAGAAAATCAGGACTGACAAAAAGGTTGATGTCATTGAGGTATTATTCCGTTTTATTTGAGAGGGCAAAATTAATTTTTGTTACTTGAAATCTCTTTTGCAAATAGTCAACAAAACAATCATAAGCCATTCCATTTATACCATAATATTTTAACTTTTTTAACAGTATAGTGCGGTCAATTGTTTCAAAAGCACGCCTGAAATCCAGAAAAATGGCCATAATAAACTTGTTATTATCTATATCGTTAATCCAATTTGCCAATGTCAGCTGCAATGCTGATTCACAGGAATATTTTTTCCTAAAACCTGATTGATTATAAAATAGTAAGTTATTCTTTTCAAAATACTCTGTAATCTGTCTCTGGACCACAATTTCCAAAACCTTCTCGATAACTGGCAAACAATTAATAGGTCTAAAGTCTGATGCCTCTATGCTGTTAGTTACTTTAGGTATAGGAGTTATAATTGAGCATTTCAGCTCCTCTGGGAAACAACCATTTACCAATGATGTATTTACCAGATGTACAAAAACATGACCCATCACATCAAAAATCTGTTTTAAAGTTTTTGCATTTAATATATCGTTTACACTAGATTTATTATCAAGGGAGTTTACTATTACTTTTAATTCCTGTAGAGATATAGGAGCAAAAGCATTGAACCTAGAGCTTATTACAGGTAAACCTCCATCGACCCAATTTTCAGATGTGGGAATGCTATTTATTATTTCCACGGCACTATTAACAAAAAAGCTGTTAAACTCATTAGCAATCCTATGAAAATCACCCTGCACTATTTCATCCCCAAATTTAATGCAACCCTGACTGAACCCTTTATTTTCATGATTAACCAGTTGTTTTAGTGTTTTCCACATCAGTCTACTATGGTTTCGATGACAATCAATTTTATTATAAAAGTACAATTGTTTCTTATACTTAGCTAAATTAACATAATAATTTCTATCACACTTATAATCATTCCATTTATTTCATTTCTCCACTTCATTCTGGGATTTCTTGAATTCTCTATATGATTTGTTTTTTTTCATACTCGCCTGTTTTAATTTCGCATCAAACCAAGGAACATTATTACTTTTCACGTAAAGTACCCTGATGGGTGATATTTCATCAATGACCTTAGTACAATTTGATATAATATTAGAAAGAATAAGGTTTACATCAGTGGAATTCATTGTTTACCCCCAATTTGCATCAAGTAGCTTCATATTTATGCTATAATAGTATATTATGATATAAGTGTATAAGAGGGCCTTTAAAGCACGCGCGACATATTTCAAAACACGACGCGCAGCGGAGTGTTTTGTAAGTTGCAAGGGCTTTAAAGGCCTCTTATACACGTATATCATACGCTATTTTTTATTACGAATGCTTCATAATCTCAAAAATGTTTTAAATATTAAATTTAAGGGCTATATTGACGAATATATTAATCTGTCACATTTGACATGATCAAATATTTCTATAGCAACCTTTAAAAAAGTAGGCGCACCATAAACATCATTTTATGCACGCTACAGCGTGCGATAATCGTTGATTATGATGCATGCGTAATAAAAAAGGTTTTATCACTTAAAACTCGGTAAAAACGTTGCTCATTTTCATTATTTTGTAATCGCAATTTGAGCAATTTAAATGAAATTATGGAATGATCAGAAATCTTTGGACTATCATGCACTCTATACCTCACCTCAATATTCCCGATGGCCCAATCAATAATACTGCTAGTATGTTCTACACAGCGTGTAGGGTTGTTAATGTACTGTGATAAACCTAGAATTTTAATGCTGCGTTTTAATTTATTGGAATAAAAACTGTTTGCATCATAATTAATGTTGAAGTCCCCGACAATTAAAATCTTTTTGTTTTTAAGTAATAACTTCTCACTGAATTCATCAAGATCATTCAGAAAAATTGAGTGGCTCGAGTTTGGCGAATGGTACAGAACACCCACAGTCACACTTGTCCCACCTACCCCAATCTCTGCCACAATTCCCCAATAATTTTTCTCAGAGTTAAATTTGGAAATGCCTTTATAAGCCAGGTCCTTCTTGACATAAGAACTCCACCCGTATGTCTGCTTTCTGAGTCATTTCTTATCAAATTATAATTCGCGATATCTAATTCGAAATCAAGCATATCCTCCGTTGTACGTGTTTCACTTAATAAAATAATTTTCGGTGACATTCTTACAATATTATATAAAAAATCATCCTTATGTGCAATAAAACTTTGTACATTTGTATAAATAATATCTCTATTTTGCAAGCCATATTCCCCTGAAGGTGTACCTTCATCTTCATTGCCATAGACTCTTTCATACCTCCATCGGTCATCCTCCCCTTTTGCGCTGCATTCAGATGGTGGCTCTGTGATTACGTTGCTGTCTTGCATCAAATGTTGGGATCTGCCTGGGTTGGCAGCACCCCCTTTTTCGCGAAAAACCTTGAAACGATCGATCCACTAGGCCATACTTCCCGCTTCCAGGCATTCTTGAAATCATCCTGTTTGATAGTGACCTTCATAGACTTGTATATTTCGGGTTGCTTGGATGGATGGTCTTCACATCTTACTTCCGGGAAGTTAGGTTTCAAGAATGCTTCCAGCTGTTCTTTTTGAATTCCAGGCGCCAGCCTTGTGACATGCAATGAGGTAAACTTCGGAATACACCGTATTTCAGAATTTTCATCACGTCCAACCACAAATCTTCGTGATCGCCGCCTTATTTTCTGCCATTCACCTTCTTTCCCTGACTGTTTGTCTTCTAGATTTTGTATATCTCGCATTTTGCTTGCAGTTAGTGCCTCCGTAACTGCCAAATTAACAGTTTTCGACGAAATTTTTGGCGTACATACCACCAAATCGATGTTTTTTTCCAATGATTGTTGTTGTTTAGATGGATTGTCCGACGGTGACTTTTGACAGATAACAGCTGTCGGTGCCGGGCCACTAAAATTCTTTGTCACACTGCTTGCATACGTCGCAGTAGCATCAGTGTTGCCAACAGAAGGAATATTATGATGCCTTTTACTTTTAAAAACTTCCAATTTTTCCTCCAGCAACTTAATATTGCTGTATAATAGGGCTTCTTTACTTCTTAATTCGTTAATTACCTCTTCTCTGCTCTTTAATACTTCATCCTTGGCATCCAGGAGTTTTCTAGTGTGCACGTTTTCGCCTTCGTTCATAACCTCAATAATTGGCTTACAACATTTCACCCAATTATTTTTTCCCACGGCCACTAAGCCCGCTACCCATAAGGCACAGGATGTATGGTAGTACTCATCACAGGTTACACACTTCGCGATGGTTGATACTACGGTTTTTTGGCAATATTTACACACTTTCGCGGAGTTAATTTTATCAGCGTCTTCACCAGCCATGCTCAGTGCTACCAACTGTATACAGTCCGCAGTATACAGTTTCATCCTATGTTTATTATTTTTTAAAGATTAGTGATATTTTAACAATACAGGGTGTCCAAATAATAGAGAAAAACTTTATGGAAAATATCTATTTTAACACTAACATATCCGAGAAATAAATTTTAGGCTTCAGCAGAACCACCGTTGTGTTCAATGCACTTGATAAGGTTTTCTTTAAACCGACAAACAGCATTTCTACATCATCGGCTGGGATTTCTTCATAATGCTTGTCGTATCCTGTTTTTACTTGAATAAGATTTTGACGTCTGTCTTTAAAAAGAATTTTCTTAATTCGTCCACATAGGAAGAAATCAGGAGATGTGGGGTCGAAGGACCTCAGCGGTGAATCCGAAAGAATGGCATCTTCATTCGAATCTTCATCAATTTATATTTAAAAGCTTTTAATCAGTGTTTTCCTTTAAAAATTATGTTAGGTAGGGGAGTCATTAATCAATAAGAATAAGGTTTTTAATTATCCATTGTTAGATGAATGTAAATTAGATTAGATATTCTTTTAGTTTTAAGTAGATATAATCCTCAGTACAGGGAACAATATAATAATACAAAAAGGAGTATGATAGCCTACTAAGAAAAAATAAATCTTTATTATATGAACAAAAAATTGCGCCAATAAGAATAAAACAATGTGGTCCATATGCAATGAAATTCTAGGCAAAAATTTTAAAAAGGACCAATGCCAAATTGAAGGCAATCCAATAGAGGTAGTAAATAATTTTAATAATTTCTTAGTAAATATTGTGTCTAATGTAAATCATTTACCAAGACAATTTGACCCTCAGAATATTTTCAACAATGATTCTTCCTTTTACTGTGGCTCGGTAAGGGAGTTTGATATACTTGAGGCAGCGAGCAGCCTAAAAAACAAACTCAGTAGTGGGGAGGATGGCATACCGATTTGCATTGTAAAGCTTTCGATAAACCAAATAAGCAAAGTTCTACCTTACATTGCTGGAAACTCCTTTAAGTATGGCATCTTTCCGGAACAACTGAAAATGGCAGTAATTAAGCCCTTATTCAAAAAGGGTGACAAAGAAAGTATGAATAGTTATAGGCCTACTAGTATATTAAACAGCTTTTTAAAAAGAAGCATATCATGTGCAAAAGGGTGGTAATTTTTTTTGCTCAGTGCAATATATTTAGTGAGGCTCAGCAAGGGTAGGTCAACTCAAACGGCAATCTTCCAATTCACAAAAAAAAATATATTAGAACTAATTAAAAATTATTTGCTTGCTTTAGGTTTGTTTCTGGACCTATGTAAGGCCTATGACTGCCTAAACCGGGAGTTATTTATTTTAAAATGTGACAGATATGGAATAAGAGGAAATGCAAAAAAATGATTTGAATCTTACTTTTCAGAGAGAAAGCAGAGAGTGCAAATTATTAAAGGCCATGTAAATGTTACATCCGGTACATGTATAACTACGATAGGGATCCCCCAGAGAAGTGTATTAGGATCACTTGTATTTATAATCTTTATAAATGATTTGTCACAATTAATTAATGATTCAAAGGTGGGAATAACTGAGTTTGTTGATGACACCAACATAGTTGTTGGTGAAGAGCATATATTTAATCTCATCTCGACAACTGATTAACATTTTCGTAAGGCAAAACAATGGTTCGATAAAAATGGACTAGTTCTTAAAGGCCAGAAAACAAACATTGTGGTATTCAGAACAAACCGATCAAATAAAGTCAACTATGCATTTAATCAACCAAGACTTTGAAGTTTCAGAATATACCAAATTTTTGTGTGTATATATTAATCAGTTCTTAAGGTGGGACAAACTTGTGGAGTTTGTCAGTAACAAACTAAGCAGGATTTGCTATGACTTTAGAATCATATCCAAATACCTACTTAACTATAAAGGTAATGAGAACCCTATACCATGCAAATTTTGAATCTATCATGAGGTACGGTCTAATGTTTTGGGGATCTGGGAATATTTCAAGCATTTTTATCATACAAAAAAGAGTCATAAGAATCATGTACAAAATGGATTATCAACAATCGTGACGGGGTATATTTAGAGAAAAACAAATTTTTACAGTTTATGGTCTCTATTTAGTTGAATGCTTAATATTTTTACACACACATAGGGAGTCATTCACTGACACCAACACTAATTTTACCTATGAGACACGTACATAAAATATAAATTTTCCATTACATAGACTGTCTTTAACTGAAAGAAATCGTGCTTACATGTGTATCAGAGTATTTAATAAACTACCAAACCAGTTGAAAATGTCAAATAATTTTAAAAAATTAAAAAATGATGTAACAAAACTGCTTATAGCACTAGAACCATACTGCTTAGCGGATTATTTTGATTTCTAAAAGTATAAAATTTTCTCCTCTTTTTTTGACGTGATTTCATTTTAGTTACTGTATCTTGTACTTTAATTGATTTAAAATAAAGAAGTATTCTATTCTATTCTATTCTAACCCCGCCCAATTCATTTTCCTCTAAAATTGAAGTTTAGCCAGGCTCTTACTGCCGCCGATAAATAACAGGGGACACCATCTAACGAAATACTAGATCTTGCCTTACATTCATGGGCAACTCTCTAATATTTGAAAAGTCATTTTGCAAACAATTTAGAAAGATTTGACCATTAATGATATCCCTCAACGGCTACGGAGCGGTATGAGATACCGCTGCCGAGTTTCAATTTCCACTATTTTCTAGAATTTAACCCCACCAGTCTTAAAACTCCTAGTATCTCTCAACGGCATCGAGATGCATGCTATTAGTAACGTTTGGTTGCCTTTTGGAAATAAAAGAAGAACCAGCAGAACAAGAACTGAATGATGAGCGATTGCAGATGAAAAAAAACTTGCCATTTGTGTCCGAATAAGTTAAATAGAAAAACATTTTTTATTTGTAGGGAATGTCGAAAAGCTATATGTTTAGAACATATCAAAAAAAATATGTTAATTTTGTATTAAAAACGTAAAAACTAGTTTTTATAATTGTATGCTTAGTTTTGTAGAAATACTGTTTAGTTTTATTTTTTTTTTCCTGAGAATTATTTTTCAGCTGTTATATTGTGAACTAATTAAAATCATTAATTAAATATCACCCTGTCGCAAGTTTGAACTTGAACTTGAAAAATGTTATATAAACATTCACTGTTAATTACAAACAATTTGAGCGGTTGACGGGAGCGACTTTAATCCTTAATGATGCAGCCATCAGCATTTTGTAACATATTAATACGCAGGCAAACGCCGAGTTAATCAGACTTTCGGGTCTCTCAAACCGCTCAATTAGTCGCTGGGCAGTACACAGGTACGTCCACTTCTAGTTGTTCTATCCCACAACCCCCATAACTGAGAACACTTATGCACAGGTATAAGGTTGTCAGGTCCTTACCTAACCTGGGTGAACGTATGCACAGATATACGGCATTCGGGGGCTACTAAAAAGTATAAGAGAGAGTCGAATTTTTGAAGTATTAGAACTTCTAGTAAAGGGATAGTTTTTGGGGAGTTTTA
>MU191230.1:0-19821 GCA_016904865.1 Pissodes strobi | reverse complement strand
TGGGGAGTTTTAAAAAGTAGTGAAAGTGCCTTAGCAATTTGTGATAACCTAAAAAGACTTACCTTATAAATATCAGAACAACTACCTAAATAAAAGACAACCCGCTCACATAAACTTTATTAATAAAATAGTGACGTCGCTTGCTAGACAAACTTTGAACTAAGCCTCCCTCGAGAAGACATGCATTTCATATTAATTGGGTATAGTGTAAACTCTTAATTCATCTATAATCTTAAACACGCCTTTATTAGTATACAATCTAACCGTTATTAAGTTTGTTTGTAAATAAACTTGTTATTGTTTTTATCGATGTGTCTCCTTTATTATCTCTTCTCAACTTGAAGTAGTGCGTTCCTAAATCTGAGTTACTCTCCTACACGCTAAGTAAGGCGTGTCATCACAGATAAAAAATACAAATCGTGACAATATAACTTGATATATAATAAAAGATAAAAACTAGGTCAGCAGTTTTATTATTTTCAAAAAAATTTTAGAATAATATATAACTATTAGTTTCGCGGTATCTCATACCGGTTCGTAGTATTAGTGTTACAATTTGTCACCGTAGCCGTTGAGGGATATTATCAAAAAAAATGGTCCTAAAATTTGATTCCCCCAATCACCACACCAAACATTTATTTACTTTCTGATACACTTCACACATTCTACCGCCCAGTTAGGATTAATAATTGTGCTCCAAAGCCTCTAATTTTACGATGAAAAAATATCGATAGGTGGTAATCGTCGCTTTGCCGACAAACCCACGTAACCGTGGGTAAGGTTTTGCAAAAATTCCAGGCCTGTTCACCAATTTTTTATAAAGTTTCGACCGTCTGTGGTCAAAGACAATATTGAAAACATTGTCGAAGATGAGCTCGATGTGATGCTTCATGTTACAGGGGAAATGTATTGCTTCCTGTTACAAGGGAACCCAAAAAATCCTTGTACAAAGATCGGAAAGATTCCATGATCTAGGTTACTCAACTAAATGTTTCTTGGCTCTTTTGAAGAAACACAAATACCAGCCTTTTTTCCAAATTTTATTACACGTTGTTCTCTGGGGACATGGATAAGCGATTTGATTGGTGTCACGGGAAAATGTGGTATTATGAAGACCATCAAGATTTCGGGTTTTAAATTTTGTTTTCCGACAAAGCGACGGCGACGCATGCATTTTTTCCATCGCAAATTTTGAGGTTTAGGAATGTAACTAATTTAAACTTGGTGGTAGAATGTCGGAGTCAAGTCTATCAAAAAGTCAATGTTTGGTATGCTGTTTTGGGGAACAAAATTTTATGACTAATTTTTTTCGATAATAACATTAATAGACAAATCTTCTAATTTTTTTGCAAAATGATTTTACAGATATTATTGAACCATTGCCTCTGAATGTAAGGCAAGATCTAATATTTCTATTAGATGCTACCACTTGTCATTTCTCGGTAGCCTAGTTTCACTTCAATTTTAGAGGAAAATAGATTCGGCGGGCTTCGCATGAAGATGGCATTTTTTCGAATTGGCCGCTGAGGTCCCCCGACCTGACACCTCTTGATTGATATCGGCGACGAATTAAGAAAATTATTTACCAAGACAGAGCTCAAAATATTATTCATGTTAAAACAGGATACGACAAGCATGTGAACAAATCACAGCCGATCATGTAAAAATGCTGTTTGCCAGTTTAAAGAAAATCTTAGCAAGTGCATCGAAAATAACGGTGGCTCTGCCGAAGTAAAAATTTTTTTTCTCAAATATATTAATTAAAAAAGATATTTTCCATAATGTTTTTCTCTATTTTTCTGGCGCCCTGTATTACATATTCTTTTTTTTTCAATGCCAGTCTTACTTTTATAAAAAGCAAAACTTTTTATCAAGAATTACTTTTTCTCTTAAAATCAAAAATAAAAAAGTTTCCCATTTGGTAACCAGATCTGGGCTGAATATTAAATTTCCATATCCCCTAAAATTGTCCGGCAGTGTATATATACAGCATATACACTGCCGGACAATTTTAGGGGATGTATAAATTTATTGTTCACACTTAAACTGAAACTGAAAGGTGTATCTATACTTCTAAGTATATTAATTATATGCTAGGAAAAAGGAAAAATGAAAACAAGTCGCTACATACCATACAAGTGAAATATAAAGAATTTTTAATTAAGTAATCACTCTGATCATCTAGGGTGGCAGAAGTGTCAGCAATATTCTGTTTTTTTTTTTTAATTTTGTTTCTATCTCATGTAATAAAGGTTCTATGATTGTTTTTCTAAAACTATGCATTTTCAGATTAATGCATAGTGCTTCAATAATGAAAATTTCACTGTCCTTTACAAAGATGCAACCGGGGGGAGGCACTGAAAATGCCGAAGCAGAATACAACGCTTATTAAATCTGAGATCTGAGAAACCTCATAATTGTGTTGAAAGTAATAGTTGATATAAGTTTGGGTTAGTTTGGGTTAGATCAGATTAGATTACGTAAGTTTAGTTTACCAAATATACCACATAAATGCATATTACTTCAAGTGTCTTTGTTTGTTACAATTTATAACTTTAAGTGTGGTTGTAAAAAGCAAAATAACATTTGCATTCGATTCGTCTCTCATTCCCCGATCTAACGATATGCAACACGACAAGTCTGTCGTGAGAAACTAAAAGTCACCCTCACTCACCCCTAACACAATTTAATGTAAAAAATTACATTTAGCAGATTAAGTAGGTAAGTTTAGTCAGGGCCGCCGAGAGCCGAAACAGGCCCCGGGACTCTTCAGCTTTTTTGGCCCCTGTACTGTCTATCATCAGTACAAAAGGTAGAAAGCCCGCTGCAGGCGTGCCACGCCCAATAATATTAATTTTGAGCCTCCAAAAAATGTAGACATAAAGCCATAAATTTCCAGCCGCATCTGAGATGTGGAGGATGGAAGAGTGTTGCAGGAAAATTTAATCAGTTTTTGGAATGTGTACAAAACTTCACAATAATAATCGCCTATCTATAGCATTTTCACAAAATTTGTCTAGACCTTATTGGAATAATTTCAATGCAGGTTTTGTGACGTGTGACGCACTTGTCCTGCCTATCCCATTTCAAATTGGGAAAATTAATAAAAAAACATTTTTTAAAGTTAAATTCTAAATAATTATTGAGACCGCAGAGTTTACCTTTAGCCACAGACTCGTTTTTGGAAAAGATAGGAGTAGGTTGTTGACTGATAAATCTCAAGGAGGTGGTGTGTTGCTTGCGTTTAGGGATTGTTTTATTGCCACTGAACTGAAGATTTTTGATGCTGATCAGGAAGCGCTGTGTATTAGAATAGCATTTGGCGCGTCTACTTATTTGTATGTCATTGTAATTTACTTTGTCCCTAATAGTACTAGTGATGTGTATGAAAGGTTTTTTTTTTGGAAAATTGAGGCTAATCTAGTAGGTAAGAAGAACTCAGAGTTTACTATTATTGGCAACTTTAACATTCCTTCCTATGTTAATCCTATGTCCTGTAACGATTGCTTAAACTCTCTTCATTCCTTTGTTTCTTTTAACAGTTTATTTCAAGTGAAATTTGTCAAAAACTTTAATAATGTACTTCTTGACCTCGTTATCTCATATTTTGACGGCGTCCAGGTGGATGGAGTAGAGGATTCCCTGGTTCCTATTGACAGGCACAATCCATGTTTAAGTGTTTGCTTTAAGCCTAAAGAACGCCCAAGATTCTGCAAGGTTGAGCCAAGTACTAAATTTAATTTAAAAAAAGCTAATTTCTTATTATTGTGTGATCTGTTTGCCTCACAGAACTGGGATCTCCTCCTTTCTTGTTCGGATGTGAATATGGCTATGGTGGACGTCTTTTATTCTACTTGTACAGACATTTTTGATAAATCCGTTCCTAAGACCACCCACACCCCCTACAGAAAGGTGTCCAGGCCCGTAAGGTCTGGACTGTTTGGTGGACATTTAACCATACCGGAGAATTTTAGTTACACGCACTTCGAAATGAAAGTGAAGACTTTCATTGGTACCCTTCCGCTTAATGATTCTAGATATCGTCTTCCAACAAGACGGGGCCCCTAGACAGAATATTAGATTAGCCACACATTATTTAAACGACATATTTGAGACCTGGATTGGAAGGTTTGATATAGTTAAATTGCCACCAAATAGGCCAGATCTTACGGTTATGGACACCTTCCTATGGGGGTATCTTGAAAATAATATATATCGAGAAATTAACGCGAACGTTAATTAAATTAGACAAAAAAATAAGTGACCAAATTAATATAATAAATATAACGCATCTCTCGTGGATTGTTAAAATTCTAGATAAATTTAAAAAGGCTATAAGCTATTCATTCAAGAGAGTGGTGGTCACTTTCAGCATCTGAAGGAATTTCAATAAAATAAAAACAAATTCAACTTTTCATTTCAAAGTTTAATGCTCGCAAATTTTTTGATCGGTTATTTATGATTAGAAGTTTTAATATTCTTTAGTTCATACATATTTTTCTATAGTGATAGGGTCATCTTGTTAAAGTTGTTATTCGATTTTAAGTAAAAAATAATACTTATTTTTATTATCTATGCTCGCCAGATCACAAATTTTTTTGTTATGATAGCTTTACAAACAAAACAAACGCATGTATGGAATCCGTCATAGCATTCATAGCCATCTTAGAGTAACAATTAAGATTCGAGTTTTGGCCGAAATAATGAAAATAAATATAGCAAACCCTATATATTTGGAATCACAAAAGCGAGCAATTTTGATTTACCCTATAATATATAGGGTGTTCCATTAAAAAATATATAACCTTGTTTAATCCCGCATTTGTGGAACACCCTGTATACAACAGTGCTATGCCACAAAAAACTTCACATCAACCCCTCTAATTTTTGTATTTAACGTTTTTTTCTAAAACTGTCAATTGAAAAGTTAAAGGGGGGGTCCATTTATAGTGAAACACCCTGTATATTTTGTGAAATTATGAATTTTATGCTTATTATATAAAATACATATCATGTATTATATATTTTTATAAAGCTTATACATTTTCCAATCAAACGAAAGAAAAATATACAGGGTAGGGTGTACCGTTAAAAAAAATACAAGTTTGATTTAAGTATAGCTAAAAATTGACAGCACACAGCAAAAATCTGACCACGCCACTGGATTCTACGTAAAAAACTGTTTAAGAGCAAGTTTTTAGCTTTGCGATATATTAAAGGATAACGGTCCTAAAATGCAATATTTTCAATTTCGCCCTGTATCTCAGAAACGAAGCGACCTATGAAAATTTTGTTTATACCATCATTCTTTTCACAAAAAAGTAGCACAGTATTGCGAAAACCGCAACTCTATCTTTACTCGTAAGTGAGATACCCCGTAATATCATCGAAAATGGGACACCCTGTACAGAACACTTTCCACAAACGTGCTTTACCACTGCTCACGTGTTTTACATATCCTCTAAAAATAAATAAACAGATTATGTCGTCCGAGAAAGCGCGAGGAGTGATGAAGTTCACGTCATCTCGTTTAACGTTGACGATATCGTTGCCGTTACCGAACAGTGTGAAAACGTGCCATTTGTTTTTATACCCCGATACAGTATCGTCCGACGCCAACGATATCGTGTCGTGCAATGTGAAAACGCACTTGGGCCAGTTTATTTTAGTAATTTGACACGTATCGGCATAATCAATTTTAAAGTTTTTGGTTAGTTTTGGTTAGTCATCTAAGTTCGGTTACTTTGAGTTTGTTTTAACTTACTTTTATTATTTTAATCTGTTCTGATACATTTTATCACTTTTTGGTGCTTTTAGTTACTTTTAGTTAGTTTGGGTTAGTCGGCGAATCAACTTTCCGTTAGTTTCAGTTATAGTCCGGGAGCCAGCGTCAATTTTTGGCACGAATTTTAGACCGCTTGAATTTAACTTATATAGTATGCTCCCACATAGACAAACACTGAACCGACCGTCAGCTGGGCTACCGGCGCTGGATGCTGCGGCGGGAAGATGAGATAGTTGTAAAAAAATGGAATTCGGAATTATTTTAGACCGGTTGAATTTTTTATGATAAATTGTCCATGTTACATAGTTTAAAAAATAAATAGTCAGCTGCGTGCCCGAAGCAGTGTTGTACGTCAGCTGGTCATGAGAAGTGATAATAAAATTGAAAAAAAAAAGATTTATAACCGAGTGAAATTTTTTTACATGCCTTAGGACTCATGTAGAAATATGAAAATAATAGTCAGCTGGGTGCGTCATACGACAAAGACCATCAGCTGGAGCAATAAAGTATCATAACGCTCATACATCCAAGGGGCGCGGGGTAGTCTAAGTGGTCCGACTGACGACCTTCGTCTCAATATGCATTCAGCTGATTAGAATTTTCCAATTTTAGTTTATTAGAACTATTAGGTAGCCAAATTTCAGTTAAATATTCATTGATTTACCAAAGATACAGTTAGGTAAAGTCCACACATCCTGAACACTTAAAATTAAGTTTTTTTTTATTTTGATATTGTTGAAATATTCGAAAACTCTTTATTCAACGATTTACCAAAAATATAGTTACGTAAAGTTCACATATAATTAACGCATAAAATTGAGTTTGTTTTTATTCAGATATTGTTGAAATAATCGGAAAAAAAATGTTTAAAATGAGTTCATTGTATTAAGAATTATCTTCCTCATTGCTTTGATTGTCGTCTCATGAATAATCTATTTCAATGTCATCGTGAATATCTCCTGCCTCTGTTTTACTGTTATCTGTACAAAAGAAACCAAAAAAATATTTATCAAAATCATGTTGATGGTCATGTTTTCCTGAGAAAATAGAAAAATAAGTTTTCCATACCTTCAAAGCCTTCATCAATACTTGTGATGCTTGTAATTGACGGCAAGACGGCGGCAATTGATCTCGTTCATACCATTTGAAAAAATACTTTTCTTCTCGTCAGATTGGGAGAATTCGGATGGTATCGGAAGATGTACGTGACTCCAGAAATGTGCGATGATGTTCGGAGAAAATGTTGACGCAGTTCAGATCTGCAAGGCGGGAACATGGAACCATCACTTTCTTTTTCTAAATGCAGTATTTGCTGATTATTTTTACTGCTAAATGATTTTGTACGAGAAAGTTGACGTCATTAATTCTTTCAAATGCATATAATTTACAAACCTAATCTTCCAGTGTTGCAAAAAGTTGATTTAAATTGCTATGAGGTAGATTTGAAATTTCACTCAAAGCTTGAATATATGTTGGCGACTTTCGTAAAGTGTGAAACGGTTTTTTTTTTGCTTTTTCCATAGAAGGCTGGATTAAAATCACAGCCCGTGAGCGCATGAAGAGCTGGCAACGACGAACTCTGCACCCAATGTCTCATACAACTTCGTGATATTGATGTTTTTTTGATTATTTCCAGTACCGACATGCATTGAAATTTTTAAATTACTTTTAATGAAATTCATATTTGCAACCATAATCACCAAAATGTCAGTATCTGTGCATCTTATTGTCACATGGGCATCAAAATCCACATTGCAAACATGAAACACAATTTTTGTGTCGACTTCTTCGTGACCGGTACATGACAAGTGTGGTTCTATTGTTGTTATTACTTTCTTTTGTTGTACTTCATATTTATAGCAGTGTAGATAATTCACATAAATTATTTTATTCCCAATAAATGGCGTCATGTAATCCTTTTCTGGATGGGAAAATATAAATGGGAGAGATCAAATACGTCCACTGAATTTCTCTGACGCATTGAAAAATATATATTTTAAAGAAGCTTTGGTTGAATTTATTATCGAAGATTGGTCAAAGGATTACATGGCGCCATTTATTGGGAATAAAATAATTTATGTGAATTATCTACAGTGCTATAAATATGAGGTACAAGAAAATAAAGTAATAACAATAGAACCACACTTGTCATGTACGGGTCACGAAGAAGCCGACACGAAAATTGTGTATCATGTTTGCAATGTGGATTTTGACGCCCATGTGACTATAAGGTGCTCAGATACTGACATTTTGGTGATTATTAAAAGTAATTTAGAAATTTCAATGCATGTCGGTACTGGCAATTATCAAAGAAACATCAATATCACGAAGTTGTATGAAACCTTGGGTGCAGAATTATGTTCGTCGTTGCCAACCTTTCATGCGCTTACGGGCTGTGATTTTAGTCCAGCCTTCTATCGAAAAGGCAAAAAAAACGTTTAACATCCTACGAAAGTCGCCAACTTATATTCAAGATTTGAGTGAAATTTCAAATCTACCTCATAGCAAATTAAATCAACTTTTTGCAACACTGGAAGATTATGTTTGTAAATTGTATGCATTTGAAAGAATTAATGACGTCAACGTTGCTCGTACAAAAACCTTTACAAAAGCGTTTAGCAGTAAGAACAATATGCAAATACTGCATTTAGATAAAGGAATTGATGGCTCCATGTTCCCGCCTTGCAAATCTGAACTACATCAACATTTTCTCCGAACATCATATATCGCACATCTCTGGAGTGACGCACATCTTCCCATACCATACCGAGTTCTCGCCATCTGACTACGGTTGGGAAGAAAGAGATGAAAAGTATTTTTTCAAATGGTTTGAAGGAGATCAATTGCCGCCGTCAATTACAAACATCACAAATATTGATGAAGACTTTGAAGGTATGAAAAAACATATTTTTCTATTTTTTCAGAAAAAACATGTCAATCAACATGATTTTGATAAATATTTTTTTTTATTTTTAACAGGTGATAACAGTGAAACAGAGGCAGGAGACATCAACGATGATAATGAAGTAGATGATTCATCAGACGATAACCAGAGCAATGATGAAGATAATTTTTAATAACATACACTCATTATAAATATTTCTTTCCGAATATTTCCACACTATCTGAATGGAATAAAAACCTCAATTTTATGCGTTAATAATATGTGAACTTTACGTAACTATATTTTTGGTAAATCGTTGAATAAATAATTTTCGAATATTTCGAGAATATCTGAGTAAAAAAAAATTTTTTTTAAGCGTTAATAATATGCGGATTTTATCTAACTGTATCTTTGGTAAATCAATGAATATTTGATTGATATTTGGCCGTATAATAGTTTTAATGAACTAAAATTGGAAAATTCTAATCAGCTGAATGCATATTGAGACGAAGATCGTCAGTCGGACCACTTAAACTACCGCGCGCCGCTTGGATGTATGAGCGTAATGATACTTTATTGCTCCAGCTGACGGTCTTTGTCATACGATGCACCCAGCTGGCTATTATTTTCATATTTCTACATGAGTCCTAAGTCAGGTAAAAAAAAATTCGCTCGGTTATAAATCATTTTTTTTTCAATTTTATTACACCTTCTCATGACCAGCTGACGTACAACGTTGATTCCGGCACGCAGCTGACTATTCATTTTTAAAACTAGGTAACATAGGCAATTTATCATAAAAAATTCAACCGGTCTAAGATAATTCCGAATTCCATTTTTTTCTACAACTATCTCATCTTCCCGCAGCAGCATCCTGTTCAGTTCAGGTTCAGTTGACGGTCGGTTCAGTGTTTCTCTATACAAGAACATACTATATAAGTTGAATTCAAGCGGTCTAAAATAATTACCAAAAATTGACGCTGGCTCCCGGACTATTAGTGTTAATGCATTTTACAAGCTTTTATTTACTTTCACCTGTGGGTCTGTTTGTCTGTAATCAAATCTTGCAAGCTGAATTAGAACTACTTCTAAACGACCGATTGACTTGAAATTTGGTACACGTTTATAGTTCCGATGACAATACAATATTATAATGTTGTTAAGTTTACACCTCCCCCCTTTCATGGGTAGGGGAGGGGACACTACTTAAAGTATGTCCGATTTCGTTTGGGGGTTTTTGGGGACAAGGAATTTAAATTTTTTATCAAATTTTGAAAATTTTAAATGGCGGATTCAACATGGCCGATTTTGGGTTAAATGTGGCAAGTCAGTTTTATCTGACTTCTACATATCCAATTGGCTTTAAATTTGGTATGCGTTTGTAGTTCAAATGGAAATATAAAACTATGGTGTTGCCATTGTTTTTAAAGGTTAGTGGTGAAGGCACTTCTTAAAGTATGTCCGATTTCGTTTAAAATTGGTATTAGGGGGTTTTTATGGACAAGGAATATACAAAGGAATATACGTTTTTTATCAGATTTTGAAAATTTTAAATGGCGGATTCAAAATGGCTTTTAATATATACTACGAAAGTTTTATAAATAAAAATAAAATATTTACTAAATTTGTGATTTTGCTATGCCATAATACCTACTAAAAAGTAAAAAATAAATAAAAGTAAAAAAAAATTGTTAAAAGCAAGCTTTTATTTAAATGCACTAAAAAGAAGAAAATAAAATTTGAAGTAAATCAAACCCATTATTTTGTTACATTAAACATTTTAATATGATATAAAAGCTTGTCGCGAGAAATTTAAACAGGAAAATCTCGCGACAAGCTTTTATATCATACAAAAATGTTTAATGTAACAAAATAATGGGTTTGATTTACTTGAAATTTAATTTTCTTCTTTTTAATGCATTTAAAAAAATGTTTGCTTTAAAATTTTTTTTTTACTTTTATTTTTGTCATTTGAACCGATCCCGTTCGCATAAACAAACTAACACGATCTCTCACGTGTATGACTTCATGTGGCAAATGTAGCACGCAGTTTTTCGCGATTTGATGCCTCATACTAGGATAACAGAAACATTTGCAATGTTAAAATAAATATCTAACATTGAAAAGATTACTCATAACCTAACTAGTTTTTCATCTTACCTATAGAAAAATCTATAGGGTTCTATGGCCCCTTTCCTTCCTGGTAAAGGTCAGTGGAACAAGACATAGATAGTGATCATTCGAGAGACATTTTTTCAAAACCAACAATAATCAATTATAAGGATCGGCCATATAAAAGCAACAGCAACAGGAATTCTTCTATAAAGGTTGAAAAATACAATTAATTCCACTGAAGACGGCATGAAGATTTTGTGACTTACCACGTAGAGGTAGGATTCCAATAACTTAACAAAAACTTTTATAGGTAGCCTCCATGGCACTGATTAGGGTCGAAATACATAAACGTAACAAAGCTATCATAAAATAATGACCCTAATTGTTGCAAATAGTCCATGAGGTACCTCGAAAAGGCTCCACAAAGGATGCGGACCTCTCGACAGTCTCGACTCGTCGGCCATAGAAAAAGGTTATAGGGGGAGAGAATGGAAAGTCTTTAACTACTAAATAAATTCACAAGGAGCGCCATCTATTATCCTGGAAACAAACATTTCAGCTTCCTTTCAAAAGATAACTCTATGATCGGCACGAATTTAAGCTTTGACATTTCTCCAAAAGAGGGCACCTCTATCTTTTAGATGCGAAATTTAAATTTGGCTATTGTTTAAATTTTATTTTAGAGTGAACAATTTAACTAAGAAGAAGCTAGGCGTGTACGTGATTTATTTCACTTCTTAAAGGAATTATTTCTTGATAGGTTTTTGCTTTTCGCATCTGACGTCACTTTTTTCTGATAGGTTGGATTAAACTGTATGACTAACACGAAAGCTGAATCATAAATTCACTATTTAAAGATGTTTATAGTTTAAACTAACCAAGAAAAGTGATGTAAGACACGAAAGTAAAAAATAGCATGAGATACTATCCTGAGAACATTTCTAAAAATTTGCCAAAATGAAACAAACAGAGGTACGCTGATGACGCGCGAATTTCCTCTTATTTAAATTATTGTACTCTAAAACAAGTGGAAGTAATTTTTTACAGTAAATTTTACGAAAATTTACACTTAAAAAACATAAACGGGACAATTTATTTTGATAAAAAAGCACATTAGTAAATTTATGTTACATACATTATTTTTATTATGGAGTACAACATATATAATACATACAAGTCAACAAAATTATACTGATATAAAATAATATAATAGAAATAAGGAAATCTAAGCTACTTAAATTACCGAGTACATTAGGTACATATTTCTAAGATTTTAAGCCACAGTCTTATAAACAAACATTTAAAAAGAATGCACAATTTTATTGTTTTATTAAACAGTGTCGCCCGAAGAGTAAAGTAATAGGAAAAGTTTTAAGTTTCGTTAAATTTCCCAACTAAATTCCGTCATATTTTTTACATTATGTTAAATTAACTTTAGTTCTATTTATTTTTATCGATAGAATACGCTATACGCCATATTGGATTTCCCTGAAAAATAATAAGCTTACCCTTGATTAATTAAACAAGGAAACTATCAAAGTCATTAGCACTAATTGTTTATAAGTCACTTCAAAATAAATAGGTCTATGGTAAAATACACCAATACACACAATAACAAATAAACCCAGGAAAAATCACAAAGACATGACAAATTGTTAAGTTTTATTAAGTTTTAGATCAAAGAAAAGCGTGTGAGCATTTTCCTGAGTAATTAAAAGAGAGCTCGAGTATTAACATCTATGAAGACAATGGCTAGAAAATTGAACTGCATAACCAAAACCATAGCCTAAAGAAAACTATAGCTGCGACACTTGAGCGCGGCACCTTTGATAAGCGAGGACCAACTTTATCAGTATGTAGTGGGGAGGAAATAAATAAATCTAACTTGACGTCAACCCCCCGGCAATCAATTAGTGAAGTCAGCCGTACTCAAATTTTTTGGGACGTTATATACTAAAATTGTTACTCTCCCCTCTTATTTTATTTAAACTTTCATTACATTTATAAAATAGTGTTTATTTCGAGTAGAGAATAACCAATTTTTGGCCCAAAAAGCTGCATAAAGAGAGCCGGATATATATTTAAACATTACACCTGAAAGAAATAGTTAAAAATGTCTTTTGAAGTGAAATTAAGAATGGCGAATGTAGATTACTTGTAGTAATTACAGCATTTTTGAAAGAAAAGTCAATTACCTAAAGAAAAATATAATTGAGTTGCATATTATTTTGATAAATTACGACCAATAAATCAACTCATTTATGTAGAAAATTATTTATTTTTTAACGTTATAACACACATATAATAAATTGAAATTGAAGTAAACTCACATGAATATAACTATAATAGAATATAAGCTCCAAGTATATCAACAAGATCTATACACAACAAAAGTTTTTTTATATGAGATTTTATTTTGCACAAGTAGTTACGGTTTTAGACGAACTTGTGAAGATCTGCAATAATAATTTTGAAAATTTTGATTTATCTAGTAGTTCTCTTCTAAGCTTAAAAAAGATCTTATATAAGTACATAATTTTCTTTTATATAGATTCTTAGCAACCTGCACAATTTTATAAACGTATTATGTACGATTTTGCATATTTTTTCGTAACAGCTTTTTCATTTTATTCGCTCGATAAAAATATTGTCAAGATGGTGAAATGAAAGTAAATTTTTGATCTGGCTATAGTTTATGCATGAAGTGCACAATTACGCTAAATCGGAGCAACATGTACCGTGCGTTCAATTTATCTTGATAACATTTTGATTCGCTGTAACTTTTTTTTTTTAAAGATATCAAGTTAAACAAAAAAGCAAAATGTAGAGTTGGTAGTCAAGTTTTTTGCTTGGTTACATATAAAACAAAACACTAACGATTTTCTGACATATCAGCCTACTCTATATTTTTTAAATGGAACACCCTGTATATTACTACATTTTTGGAATCTCTAGAGAAGTCTAAACACATTTCGTGTATCATATCTTATACCTATCTTTCTTTAGGTGTTTACGAAATATTGACAGTGGAAAGTCGTGCATTTTGACATTTTGATAGGCTTTAAAATCTAAACCGCATGAGAGCAAAGAAAACGGTTTGCATATTCCTGTCTTAGGTTTCCATGAGCTATCACATGACTAACTTTGAATTTAACCCGCGAATAAAATTGACCGGAACTTTTAAACTTCCGGTTAAATTGAAAGCCACTGTCATTCGATAGCTTATGAAAACCTAAGATAGAGATGTACAGGGTGATCCCCTATAATGTCGCCCCCCTTTAACTTTTTTATTTTAAGTGTCCCAAAAAAAATAAAAGTATGGTTATGTATGTACTGAAAAATACTTTTTTTCTGCATATAAAAAATATTGGAAAAATGATCAGTATACAGGGAAAACCAAAAAGTTAATTTTTTTTCAATGGAACACCCTATATATGAATTTACTTTTCGATTCCTTGTAAAATTCTAAGCATATTTTATGTATGATGTTATACCTCTAAAGTTAGTAGTTTCACAGCTATAAACAGTTGAAAATCGGTACTTTGGCTAATTTTCACCTTGGTAGCAAGAAGATCATCAGAGATGGAGTAAAATAAATTTCACATTCCTATCTTAACTTTTCAAGAGCTATCTGACGGTACTAACGGGCAGACGGTACCATGGGTACCAAATCTGGTACCTCGGTAGGTACCATAAGTTAGCACCATCAGATAGCTCTTGGAAAGTTAAGATAGGAATGTGAAATTCATTTTACTCCATCTCTAATGATCTCCTTGCTACCAAGGTGAAAAGTAGCCAAAGTACCGATTTTCAACTGTTTATAGCTGTGAAACTACTAACTCTAGAGATATAACATCATACATAAAATATGCTTAGAATTTTACAAGGAATCGAAAAATAAGTTCGTATACAGGGTGTTCCATTAAAAAAAAAATTACTTTTTGTTTTTCCCTGTATACTGATCATTTTTCCAATATTTTTTATACGTAGAAAAAAAGAATTTTTCAGTACCTACATAACCATACTTTTAATTTTTTTGAGACACTTAAAATAAAAAAGTTAAAGGGGGGCGACATTACAGGGGATCACCCTGTACAAACGGCTTTCTTTGATCTCGTGCGGTTTAGATTTTAAAGCCTGTCAAAATGTCAAAATGCCCGACTTTCAACTATCAATATTTCGTAAACAGCTAAAGATAGGTAGAGGATATTATACACGACATGTGTTTTGATTTCACTAGAGAGTCCAAAAATGTAGTAATATACAGGGTGTTCTATTTAAAAAATATATAGAGTAGGCTTTTATGTCAGAAAATTATTGGTGTTTTGTTTTATATGTAATCTAGAAAAAACTTGGCTACCAACCGAATATAACTTCTACATTTTGCTTTTTTGTTTACCTTGGTATCTTTAAAACCAAAAAAGGTACAGCGAATCAAAATGATATCAAGGTGCTGATCAAATCTGAAATAATGGATATATGTGGATAACGATCGACTGTTACGAAAAACAACCAGCAAAAACAATGTTTTTGAGACTTACGCCTTTATTGTAGAATCCGAACTGTTTATTGTCAAACGGAATGCTTTGCACTTTCTTATCTTCCACATAACCACAACCTGGAAAATACTCCCCACCAAATCGAAAATTTCGTATATCTAGATAATTACTAAATAACTAAGATAAGAAGATGCAAATCGTTTCGCGCTAAGTTAAACAGATCAAATTCTTTAAATGGAAGGGATGCTATTCGACATGCTACAGGAAATTTATCTAGAATTTTTAGAAGAATTCGAAAATCGGAAAATATGTCCAGCTCTTTTGAGACCTTTTATATTGAAATATAATTCAATAATATTGTCAAACTAAAATCAACATGGCTAAATGATGAAATGGTTGTAAGACTAATAAAAAAATTAGGAATATGATATTTCTATAAAATGTGTATACATATGAAGGGTACAGGGGAAAAATGATCTAAGCTCCATTTCCATAGGAAACTTTTTTATTATTGACTTCACAGAAAATTTTATTCTTGATGAAAGTTGGTGTCTGGAAAAAACTAATTTTGACCATGCTAAATTAAGGATAAGTTATACAGGGTACTCAATAAATACAAAAATGATGGTTAAAAAATCAAAAACTTTGGAATATCGAAAACCTTCTAGAGAAAAATTAAAGCTCGTATTAAGATAAAAATAAAAGTCAAATACCATTTTTTCCAAAAGTGCGGAGAAAATCCATTTCAAGTATTGAAAAAACCCGCTTTTTCTTAATTTTGTCCTTATTTTCTTCAGCAACGATTCACTATTGGAAAAAATGGTATTTGACTTTTATTTTTACCTTAGTAGGAGCTTTATTTTTCCTGTAGAAGCTTTTCCGATATTCCTAAGTTTTTGTTTTTTTTAACCACCATTTTTGTATTTTTTAAGTACCCTGTATAACTTAGTCTTAATTTAACATTGTCAAAATCAGTTTTTTTCCAAGCACCAACTTTTATCAAGAATAAAATTTTCTGTGAAATCAATAATAAAAGTTTCCTATGGAAATGGCGCTTAGATCGTTTTCCCCTGTACCCTGCATATATATTTTATGAATGTTTCCATATTATTAATTTTCGATTATTTTTGGGCTCTTTAAATTTTGTAACCTATTATGATACGTTTTAGTCCGTTTTGGTGCTTTTAGTTAGTTTGGGTTAGTTCAATCAGCTTTCGTTTGGTTTTAATTCATTTTAGTCATTTGAACCCGGTTCCGATACATTATAACCAAGTTTAATATTTTTGGTTAGTTTTGATTAGCCGCCAAAACTGGGTCGTTCAATTATTTTCGGTTCCGATACGTTACTACCAATTTTAGTGTTTAGGATGGTCACCAAAATTGAATTAATCTGGATTAGTTTTAACTTACTAAATATTATTTTTAAACTATTCCGATACGTTTTAGCCCGTTTTGGTACTGTTAGTTACTTTTGGCTTCTTTTGGTTAGTCTTTCAATCAAATTTTGGTTACTTTCAATTAGTTTCAATTTATTTTAGTTATTGAATTAATTCAAGTTAGTCGTCAAAATTCGCTTAATTTTGGTTAGTTTCAACTTATTTTAATATTTTTAATCTGTTACGATACGTTTTAGTCGTTTTTGGTGTAATTGGTTAGTTTTGGTTAGTCGTTCAATCGACTTTCGGTTAGTTTCAGTTAGTTTTAGTTCAGTTTAGTAATTTGAATCGGTTCCGATACGTTATAACCAATTTAAATGTTTTTAATTAATTTAGGTTAGTCGCCAAAATTCGGTTAATTTGGGTTAGTTTCAATTTACTTTAATAATTTTAATCTGTTACGATACCTTTTAGCCCTTTTGGAGCTTTTAATTACTTTTGGTTAGTCGTTCAATCGACTTTCGGTTAATTCCGGTTCCGATACGTTATAACCAATTTTAAAGTTTTTGATTACTTTCGGTTAGTCGCCAAAATTCGACTAATTTGGGTTAGTTTTAACTTATTTTAGTATTTTTAATCTGTTCCGATACGTATTAGACCGTTTTGCTGCTTTTACTTACTTTGGTAAGTCATTCAGTCAACTTTCGGTAACTTTCACTTCGATACGTTATAATTAATTTAAATGTTTTTGATTAATTTTAGTTAATCCTCAAAATTCGGTTAGTTTCAACGTACTTTCGTTCAATCAACTTTCGGTTAATTTCAGTTAGTTTTAATTTATTTTAGTCATTGGAACCGGTTCCGACACGTTATAACCAATTTTAATGACTTTGGTTACTTGCCAATATTCGGTTAATTCGGGTTAGTTTTAATTTACTTTAACATTTTTAATCTGTTCCGATACGTTTTAGTCCGTTTTTGTGCCATTAGTTACTTTTGGTTTGTCATGCAATCAACTTTCGGTTACTTTCAGTTAGTTCCAATTTATTTTAGTCATTTGAATCGGTTCCTATACGTTATAAGCAAATTTAATGTTTTTAGTTAGTCGCTTAAATTCGTTTCGTTTTGGTTAGTTTTAATTTACTTTAATGTTTGTAACCTGTTACGATAGGTACGTTATAGCCTGTTTTTGGAGCTTATGGTTACTTTTGGCTAGCTTTGGTTAGTCGTTCAATTAACTTTCGGTGAGTTTCAGTTAGTTCCAATTTATTTTAGTCATTTGAACCGATTCCGATACCTTATGATCAAATTTAAGTTTAAATAAACAAACTAACTAGCTGCTTAATTCTGCCGTTCTTTTTCCATTTTAACACATAAACATTAACTTATTTATATAACATACAAACAAAACAATATATACGCATAACGGTAGTCTGTTTACCCAAACAACGAATCTTTTTCTATTTTAATTCCTATGAAAATTTATTGCACTCCGGCCCAGGTAAGCGCATATGATTGGCATCGAGTTCCAACTGCGTGGTGTCCTCCCTTCACTGAACTTCACGGAGAAAATTTGATTCCGTACCCCACTAAACGAGCCGAGTGTCGCGGCTATAGTTTTCTTTAGGCTATGCCAAAACCTTTAATAGATGTTTCCGAAACCTACTCGAGCACCTATTACTCACAAAGGGACAAAAATCCGACCTGACCTTATTATCATATTGTAACGAAATGTATTGGGCGCCAATTTGTGATGAAATTAGTTGAATATTAATTAATTAATTATGTATGGCATTGGGCGTCAATTGTAATGAAAAGGTATTTAATTTTTAATTAAATAGTTGAGCGCCACTTTGTTATGATTATCTAGTTCAGTCGTCAATTTGTAAGGATAGAGCAAAAGTTAATTTATTTAGTTTATTTGAGGTTGTGAGTTAGGTTACTTCCGCTGTCGGTTAAATTTATAAAGGCGCCACTTGCGGTAAATCAAAGAAATCAACTTAAAAATAAATTATATATTAACTATATGATTAAATTACAACTTATGGTACCATGTGCATTGCAGTTATCAATATAATTGAGATCAATATAATTAAACAAACAAATGCAATTGATCACTGAAAATATAGCTTACAAACATTACTTGAAATACGGTTTATAGATAAGCTTGTTATGTGATGAAAATGAAGTTAAATTTAATATAAAAGTTTAACAAATTTTGAATAAATACAAAAAATGTTTATACTGGTCTTTACAATTTTTGATTTTTCTAACTCGTACCTATCTTGTCCAACTAACCTATAACATGCAATTAATATTGGGTCCTTTACTGGAACCTGCTTCTGCCTATTCCTGAGTTAACAATCTCAAGGATGTCTTAGGACTTATAAGGTTTTCTCAGTATCGACTCCCTCAACCGGTCCGGCACAATGACGTGGACAATGGTAGTTTTCCAGCAGTGTTCACATGAAAAAAATAATAAAAAATCTTTAGACCAGTGTAAATCACCAGTAAATTATATAGACAAATATACTGTGGATCTCAGTTGGGCCAATTACGATTGGAGGAAGTGATCAAATATTTAAAAACTAAGGAGAAGGTTCATTAAATGACACAAGCGATAAGTGACGAAATTTATAAAATAAATATAAGGCATCTCGAGTGGATTGTTAAACCTCTAGATAAATTGAAAAAGGCTGTAAGCTATGCATTCAAGAGAGCGGTGGTCATTTTCAGCATCAATAAAATGCAAACAGCATCAATAAAATAATAGCAAATTGAACTTTTTATTTCGTAGTTTAATGTTCGCAAACTTTCTAAAGCAATTTTTTATACTGTTTTTTATGGTTAGAAGTTTTAATATTCATTAGTTCATACACATTTGTATAGTGTCATCTTGTTAAAGTTGTTATTCGATTATAAGTAAAAAAATATATTTATTTATAATATTATCTAAGCTCGTTAGATCACAAATTTTTTGTTATGATAGCTTTACAAACAAAACAAACTTATCCGTCATAGCATTCATAGCCACCTTAGAGTAATAATTAAGATTCGAGTTTTTGGCCGAAATAATGAAAATAAATATCCCAAACCCTATATATTTGCAGTCACAAAAGTGAACTCTGTCGATGTAGCCTATAATATATAGGGTGTTCCATT
>MU191229.1:11362-37215 GCA_016904865.1 Pissodes strobi | reverse complement strand
ATCTGGTGCACTATGCACTCTGTTGCGAAACAAAATGCCAAAATTTGTGAAGACCTACCGGTTTGAATAGAGGTTAATTTCTGCCTTTTTCTTACTCCACACCAATTGCAAATCAGACACAATTATTTTTCGTATATCAAAAAGAGTGTCACTATTTCTTGTTTTAGAACAAGTAGGAATATTTTCAAGTGTTACTTATTTCGCAAGCAGAAGATATATTTTTCTAAGATTGACAGCAAATATTAATTTTGCAGACACATATCAATCAGCAAAGTATTACTTTTCCTGCCTTGGCAGCAAAGTATTACTTTTCCTGCCTTGGCAGCAAAGTATTACTTTTCCTGCCTTGGCAGCAAAGTCAGTACTTTGCTGCCTAGGCAGCAGAATGATTAGTCTCCATGGAAGTAAAACGTTTGACATAAGTTGTCAAACTATAATTATTATGGACATATACATTTCCATAGCAACCAACCGACCCAACAATTGCGATTTCTATCCAATTTTGTTTTAATTTATCACTACAGAGAAAATAAAAAGATTGTGGGAATTATAATAATTTGCAAATATACAATATACAACATATATCATTATAACAATCGGAGAAAAAATTATATGTTCAACTCGGCAGCAAAGTAGATTATTGACTGCCTTAGCTGAATTCCTGAATGAACTATCAGCCCCGGCAGTCAATCTACTACTTTGCTGCCTAGTATAATGATTTCCTACAAGCCACGTGATATTTAACTTTAATACAGCCGCCTAAAATAGATTCCTTATTCTGTAAAATATATTTGATAAAATAGTCCTTTCTCTTTTCTGCGGCATTAACAATCATTTCCAGTCCTTTTTTTGTGGGTTTTCACACGACGAATTTGTCATTATCGTTTAATAACTGTCCACATAATAAACAATCCATTTCCTTTTTTTATAGCTCCAAACGAATTCTACAAAATTACGGCTGCAACATACGACTTTTGTGTTACTAGACTGCACACTGGCGAGCGCGATGACGCCGCGCCGTGTTATCCCCGCTGACGCCTAGCAACAAGCGCGCAATGTTTTACTCTATTGAACTTTCAATATTACCTAAAATATGAATTGTACATTATAGCAGTTTTTTTAGAAAACATTTTCATACTTCTCGCTTCATTTTGTTCGCAGACTATGTATCAAAATTCTTTAAAATAAAAAAGTTTTCCGATTCGTCAAAAAGTCATCACCAGGAAAACGGAACTATTTGATTCTCTTTTGTTCCTTTCTTAAACAAAACTTGTTTTTATATATTTTTTATGCTGTCACATGCGCTAATGTGTCAGCTTTCAAACAAAAAAAAAATAATTAAAATATGTCAAACAGTTCCGAAGATATTGCGTAGTAAGTAATAAAAAGTCCGATATTTTATTTTCACAAATTTTATACATTTTTCGATTTTAAAAAAATCGGTACCGGTAAAAAAAGTCGTAAATGGCCTTTTAGGATGTCCAATGACGCATTCAATAGTGCCATGAAGGTTTCATCTGGTTATACCTCAAAAAAATTTTGTTAACTATTTTTCGCCCTATTTCGCTGCGCTATATAAAGTTTTTGTTAGTTTCACTACACGTATATACGAAGGCAAAAATTAGTATTTTATATTGCACAGATTGAGTTAAGCTGGCTTCGGACGGTGAGCGATAATATATGTTATAGCTTTGTAATAAGCTATAATATTATATTATATTATAACTGCATCCGACTTGGAACACAAATGTTTATATTTTTCAAGTTTAGTAGGCTGCAGTGTCAAGTGTTGCCTAGTTTTAGAAATGGCGAAAATAATATTTCTCCAGGCTACTTCCTTAAGCTCATTGTTTTTGTAATCATTTATATCCACTTTCCATAAACATGAATGTTTTCTGAAATGTTTTATTTTCACACTACGGGCGACGGCGCCGACGTGAAGCAAGAAGGGTAAAATATAGCGCAAAATATCGCTCGGAAAGCATATTCGTGCAGGCATATAATATTATCACCGGGATGCGTTTTTGTACACGTTTACAGTTCAGTCCCGCCTGCGAGTATTTTTGATTGGCTGCTGTTAATCATACAGCGACCCAGAGTTATAATTTATGTATTTATTTATTTATTTATTTATTTATTTATGTATTCACAATGTAGGGCCAGTTGGCCATTTGGTTCGTCAATATCAATTTACAAGTGTAACTTAACAAAATATCCATATAATACAAACAAGTCATTCATACGTTCATTCACTACCGTTAAAATGTCAAGATGGCCCTGAGATAGGTTATACAGTTTAAAGATAAAATTGCCAATAAAAGGAACAAGACAAAAAAAAATATATAAAATTTATGAATATTCGCCACACACACCTCACTAACTCGAACTACACACTAATTCAGGTGGCAGTGTTTCATGCAAGACTGACTCGAAATATTCATCAGCGGAATAGAAGCTGTAATTCAGCAGCATCAATTTTAATCTTTTTTTTAAAACAAATAGATAGAACTGACCGTTATTAAGTCAGAAGGCAGGTGGTTAAATAATTTTATAGGCATAACAAAACTGCTATTAGCACAGAGGGACAGGACATTCTGTGCTGGGGCAGTCGCAGAGTGTTGGTAACCCTTAATGAATACTCATGGTTTATATCATTGGTTGTAATAAATTTAGTTATATTTTTCTTGACATAGACACAGTACTGTAAGATATACATGGAAACCACAGTCAAAATGCCAAGCTCTCCAAACAACCCTCGACACGAGTGTCTAGATTCCTTGAAGCACTTCCTGAATCTTAACAGCATTACCCCAGGCCACCAAACAGTAACTCAATGCCGAATATGTGTAGGCATAGTAATGCCAAAGAAGTATATTTCTATTTGCAAAATGTCTTAGTCTCCAAAAAACAAAACAATTCGAGGAGAGTTTCTTAAGAAGCGAACCAATATGATTAACCCAGGTAAGCTGGGAATCCATAAGTACTCCCAGGAATTTAATGTGCCTGGACTGTGCAACACTCCTCCCATCGGATCGCACCAGAATAGAATGGTCCAGCCGTCGAGGAGCAAATACCATCAGTTCAGTTTTTGAATGATTTAAAATTAGGCCATTTTGATAACTATATCTTTTAGTAAAGTCTATAATATACGTGACTACAGTGCACTACTAACGTGTATGCATTTCGAAGTCTATTTCAGCCGTACAAGTAACTTTTTTAATTTGTTACTGGCGGCTAGGGCCACGGATTCCACTTTGGCTTTCACATTGCTGGGTATTATTATGGCTTTGCATGGCCCTCCGCTCGCTTCGCTTGCTACGGGGGCTCAATTGACAAGAACTATCCAAGTTCTAACCAAAACTAACCCACGGCTAACCCAAACTAACTCAAAATTAAAAAAAAAGGTATGTATATTAATAAAAAACAATAAACAAAACATCTGTCGCGACCGACGGGAATCGAATCCGCAGCGCCGGAATGACAGGCAATCACTGTGCCTATTACACCACCGAGGACCGAGGCGTTGTGGAAAGTTTTGCTAGAACGTAGAGACATGCAGACTTATGGCGTCGCGATGTGCACTGTAACCGCGTATATTATTCCTAGGTACACTCAGGCCGTGTATGATTTATGCCAACCAATAATATTCAATCAAAACAAAGTTAACGCTGTATTCATGTATATTATACAAAAACGCCACAGGGATATAGATATGTATTATAGCATCAATGCGCGGCGTCTCGTACCTTTTAAGCATGTCCGTAGGACAAGCTAGGCGTGATTTGGAAATTAACGCTCTGAATGCTAAAGAATACGACGTAGCTTATTCTGCATCAAGCATAACCCGAACTTGAGCACCGTGCTTGGGAAAGAGTTAAATCTAAGAGCGCAAGTGCAAGTGAGAAAAGCGGAACTTGGTTGATGACGAATATGTTGAAGGTAAAACAACGTTTCAATATGGGAGATTCGGTGCTCACAGCTAACAGGAAGTCTACCAAAGCAAAGAATCGTAGGAAACTTGCGAAAGGTAAACGTATTTGCAAACGTAAGAAAAGGTCATTTGCATTTACACTGCGGCAACGGCTTTGAGGGAAATTATCGAAACGGTAGCAAAAAACTTGCTGGAAAAGACCTAATCCAAGCATCTAACGGCACGGATATCATTAGGAGCACGTGAGGGAAAACGTAGTAGCGGAATATTATTACTAATATACTAATATCAACATTTGCATGGCTCTCAGCCTTGCAAATGTTGATATTGTATGTTGTATTGTATGTTGATATAATGCGAGCAGAAGAAACAGCTAAAAATGCAACTACACAGATGGCACTTTATGCCTGAAATCGAAAGGAAATGAATTATATTACACACCATATTGATTAGCTTTAGGGATTTTTATGAATAAGTTAAATAATTATTGAAACCCCTCCCCCGAAGGCCTCTGTTTTAATGTTTTATATATTAGAGATTCACTTTTTTACGCGGCCCCAAACGATTTGAATTTGCTATTATTAAAAGGATAGTATACGGAGATTGGAAAAACATTGGATGACATATAAGAAGTACGACTCAGTAATTACCTACTGACGATAGTATTAAATTTTGGAAAAGTTTGGTTTAAGCTTCTCTTACAAATTTAATAATGGTTTTAACTCCCCAAATGGAGCGGGATAGTTACAAAAAGATGGTTCTTTCGATGAGAGAAACGAAATCTTATTATACTGCATCATCCCCTCGATTCAACTCCAACTTATAGTGCCTGTCATTGAAAGAGCTTTTATCAGATATGTGAAGAAATATAGTTCTTGCCTCATGCTTCTTAATTGTATAAGAATTTCGCAGGTCTGGTTCCGTTTTAGAAGATATTCAAAGACCGCGTAAGCATAATTGCTATCGTTTGTTTTTCGGTATTTTCAAATTTATTTGCTTTTTGATCTGTTGTCGATGCCATTGTGTATATGTGATTACAATTATTTTTCTAATGAAGTCTCAAAGATGTTGGTGAGCTAGAATACGTAAGGCAATGTAATTTATCCTCATTACGAGCATATTAACCCGAAACGTAACGAGACATGTCTTTGATCCAAAAATAATGAGCTTTTGAGCAGTTTAAATCATATTATGTTCTCTATCATCTTTCATACTAAAATCTTCCATATATAACAACAGTTTATGTGAACTTGCATTTTTTGCTAGAGTATCGTAATGGACCGACATCATATTTTAATCTATTCTTCTCGAATTCTGATTCCAGATCATACACATTAACTGAAATATTATTCATTTCTTCAAAATTTGTGATATCACGCAATTTTGCTGGAAAATCCATACGCTCAACACTTTTGAATAAGGTGGATATGATGACAGTTGTGAAGGTTCCCTAGTTGCTGAATACAATCCTGAAATTACCGCTCAGGCGAAATAATAGGTATTCGTCTTGGTTTATCACATGGAAGACATCTTTTTTTGCTTTTATAAATTTCGGCAAACTTTATGTATGATGAACCGCTGACTGGACTAAACTTATTGATGTTCACTTCGGCGTATAGGATTCTCTGTAGTGATCATTTTGCGAAAAAAAAAATTAAAAACATTCCGTTCTATAAAATTGGCAACTTGATTACTTTACTTTTGAATCAACTAATTATTCGACTTATAGTCTTTACAATTCTTAACATACCTTTTTATTGAAATTCAGTTGACTAAGTTCGTTGCATCGGCAAACGATTGGTAAATCACTTCCTAAAGTTACAATTGCGTTTGAAGTATTAAACGATTTATCGTAGCATGTGTCATTCGATGGTAGAAGATATCTTGCAACAACAACCATGTTTACCTTTATTGCTCCATGAAATGGCAACATTTCACTTCACATCACAGGTCCATAGGCATAGCTTAAGGCCATATGACGTTCGAGGAGTGGGAGGATTGTGAGAATGTGGGTTCTTTCACTACTTACATCGTAGTACAGTGTGTACCCATTATCTATCTTCCAATATACTGTTCGGAGTATAATTATACTATTGTGTTTCTGTTGATATCCGGTCAAATTTCATTACTTATCCTGTGTATGCTGTGCCCGCTAGTATTTAGCATCCTCCTATTACATGTACAATTATTTCCCGGTGCTGATGGCGTTTCCTGCAAAGGCTATTTATCTTTGTTTTTATCATAATGTTACTGGCTGATATTACCTGGTCCTCTATCGCTAATATGAAGCCGCCTGCTCTGGGTAGAGTTGTCCTTTCTGTAGCCACTTGTTTTGTTGTTTTCCATGTAATTTATTTCGTGTCAAGTTTCTATTTTTCATGACTGACCGTGCTTGTTGAATGCGCCGACGAATTTCAACCTCACAACCACCTGAATTGTCGATCAAGGAACCGAGGTATACAAAACTTTGGACTACCTGACAACGACCTACTGATGTGATTTCTGGGTGATTGTTATGTTCCCTATCTACGATCATGACTTTGGTCTTGTTGTAGTTGTTACTGAGACCACACGCTGCACTATATTGTTCTAAGATGTTAAGTAAATTTAATACTTCATCCTGAGATGCAGCATCGTCGGGAAACCTTAAATTAGATATCTTAATTCCATCAATAGTTACACCAAAATCCCAACCGTCCAGTACCTGTCTCATCACAAACTCGGAATAGATGTTAAATAACATCGGCAATAAAACACAACCTTGACCAACTCCTTTTTAAGTTTCGGCTGAAAGCGCATCAATGCCTGTAGCTTTACCGGTTTTTAGTTTCCTAACGGCCTGTTCGAGTTCCGAAAAAAGAATATCCGGCTCGCGCTCTTAATTTAAAAAAGGAGCTTGAATGTTAACATCGGAATAGAGGTTTTCACAATATGTGCGCCACACCTCAATAATCTCGTCCAAGCTAGTGATGAGATGTCCATCGGAGTTCTCAACTGACCAGGTTTTGGGTTTATAGTCCCGATTGAGACATTTTATCTTTAGGAACATCTCTCATGGATGGCTTGTGTTGGCGTGGGCTTGTATTTCCCTGCAGAGTTCTTGAAGAGAGGAGTTCTTATCTTGGCGGCAGAGTCTTTGGATTTCACGTGTTAATCGTCTATACCGATCTTGCTTTGCGTCAGAATCCAGACCTGAGATCTTAAGCTCTCTACGTTCTTCAATGACGGATAATGTATGGGTGGTAATCAATGGCTGTTTAGATTGTGTGCTGCGTTTTGGTTGAGTTGTTTGGGCAGCTTATGTAAATCCCAAATATTTCTATGCTTCGTCTTCCTGCATGTTATCTAATATTAATAATATTAATATTTATTAATTTTAAAAATTCATCTACCTTCTTAGCTTTTTTACTTACCGTATTACATCTATTATCCTAACCTTATAAGGAACCTAGTTTTTGTCTAGGTTCACTTGATACTGATTTCTATTATTTTCGTAATTTACAATTGGCTTTTTATTCTCAGGATGACATCACTAAACGACGAGGTCCTCGATGCTCGAACAAGGAGTTCGAAAACCAAGTGGCCAAATGCCTGCGGCAAGCCAAGCAGAGGCGATAGAAAAAAGAAAATGAGGAAGTGGTTAACGTTATTTAGGGTATATAGTTTCATATGGGTACCAGCAATGTCCGCTGGTAAAATAAATGAATGATTAAGTCAAGTATCTTTCTTCTTAAATACCAAGTTTCTTTTGAATTTTTTAACTAAAGTATAAATTACAGGTATACAAACAAACAACTATTTTAGAAATTGCAAGGTTTTTAATAATTCTAGACTAGATTTTAAAAAGGTCGCATAATTTTAAGGCTTATTTATCATTAAAATGAGCATGTTTTAATATAATTTTTTCGTGCAGAAGATAAAAGTTTGCTTCAATCTGTAAGGTTAATTTTTGATAAAGATTAAAACATGATACATTTAAAATTGTAGAAAAGCTGTGAAATTTTTGTCTAGATTTTCCTGCGCATTTAAATACACGTTTTCCAATTACCAAATTGTGTGACTTTGGGCGTGAGAAAATTAATATTAATAATAACCGCTGAGTTTTTCGCGAAAATGGTAAATATATATAAGCCTTAAAAACAATGCATTAAGAACACCCCTTTGTACTATTAAAAGAACATCTTGTTGCGATGTATGCACTATTATGTACATATGTAGGCCATATTATAAAATAATGTCAAATGGTGACATAGATAAGTACTTAATGTTAAAAGAACATCTCACTTATAACGTTTTACAACCAGTATATAATATTCTTAGTGCACTATTACACTATATTATATTATTGAGACAGACATTTGGCAATCCCTGCGTTTGCTATGCAGTTGAAAGTCGCATATGCCTGGCATTCTCGCATTAAAGGGACATTCTTGAAATGTTCTTGTGTTGCTGGGAAATTTGGCTGAAGATACTCTAATAATTTTTTAAAATAATATAAAAAAAGTGCATTTCGATTTCGAACCTTTATTATATGATTAAACCTCTGTGGGCGAATGCTCTCACGTATTGTGTAGTTTATATATATGTATTATTTATCAAGCTTTTATTTACGCATTTCGAATTTACTTTTATAAGATAGTTGACCATATTTTGTTATCGCAGAGTTGTGGTTTTTTACCACAATATCGGGCTCAATTCTCTTTGGTCCTTTTTATTTTTATTTTTATTAAGGTTTCCTTCCTGGGATTGTTTACAATTCAAGCCAGCTGTTATATTTCAAGAACCACGCTGAATGGTTATTATTTTTTGCTGGGAAAGTACACACCGGCGAGTACGTCGCCAAGCAAGCCTATTTTAGGTCTTAACGTAAAAATAAAAGTTAGTATTCCTCGGTCCGCGTTTAGTTACACAACCCTAGGTAGAGAGCTCTGCTTATTTCCTATTTTTGCTGATATCGTATATTCCGTTTACTTTTGTAATTTAGATTTTCAAGATTAAATCTCTAACTCTCTACTGATGTTCGGCTCTGCCAAAACTGAAAGTATTTCAAATTCACGAGTAAATTAAAATAAGCGTATAATCTATCCCTAACGCGTAACCACCTATCTTAATACAGTAGAGTCTCGATAACGTGAACCAATTAGGGATGACTGTGTTCATGTTTTCGAGGAGTTCATGTTACTGGATAAAATTCATCGCATGATAAACTAACACGTATATGTACTTTGAATATATACTTTATTGGAAAATCAAACAAAAACATGTTATACAGTAAAGTTATAACATAGTTGAAAATGTATATGTATATGTTTATACATGGTATAAAGAAAAAATATTTATTATATAGGTAAGTATATGTATGTACATTATTTTTTATATTTAATCTGTTGTTTTTAGAAAAAAGTTATCTAACTTTGTTTGACGGGTACGTTGTTTGTTTGAAAGAATAGTTGCACATTCACGTAATTTGTGTAAAGACTGAATATCCTCGAAGTCGACATTGTTTTGCTCCGCCCATTCTAGACCTCTGTTAAATATACGAACTGCCTCAACGTGAGTGACTTTATCCATAGCCTGAGAAACCCCTGGATCTTAATCACCAGCTTCTCTTAGCCAAACTTAAATTTTACGGTTTCGACTTTAATTCATACGCGGTTTCTGAATCATTAGAAATTGCAGTACAATTCTCATCATGTTCAACGACGTTATCTTTATTCCATTCTTCGATATCCCCACGTTCGAAGTTTTGCCCTGGATCAATTTCTTCTAGTAAATTGAGGTTAGTCTCTACAATGCTATTCAGGCTAAGCAAGTCTTGACGAAGAGTTGCCAAGGGTATTGTGTCTTTACGATCGTCAACGCTTTGGCTTTCGAAAATATTTTTCCAACACTTTTTAATGATTGCTGGTTCTAGTTTATTCCATGCTCGTGATAAGTTTAAAATTGCCAAAAACATGGAGCGATAATGCTGTTTAGTCAACCTAATAACGTTTTGGTCCATAGGTTGAATTAAGGGTGTAACATTGGGAGGCATATACATAACTTGAATTAGTCCATCATCAGATAAAAGTTCCCCTACTGGGGGATGACTGGGGGCATTATCCAATAAAAAAAGTGCTTTCTCTGGAAAACCTTGCTTCTTAAGAAACTTTCTCACCTAAAATTAAAGCAAACTTTTAATTTTGAAATGTATAGCTATGGCAGGAAATTTACCTCAGGAAAAAAAATTTCATTGAACCATTCCTTAAAAATTCCGGCTGTCATCCATGCAGATTGTGAGTTTTTGTAGTGTACAGGAATGTAAGAGTTCTTAAAACTTCGTGGTTTTTTAGTTTTCCCTATTACCAAAGGAGTCAATTCAGTCCAGTCGCATTTGTACATGCTAGAAATGTTATTCTTTCTTTGGCTATTTTTCTTCCAGGGGCAGTTTTTTCTTCACTGGATACGTAAGTCTTGCTGGGTAAAAGCTTCCAGTACAAGCCGGTTTCATCGGCGTTGTACACTTGGTTATAGTCTAAGTTTAAGTCCTTGATTTTTTCTTCAAGTTTACGTAAGAATGGTGAAACCAGCTCGGGCTGAGAAAATAGTTTTTCACCAGTTATTGTTAGGAAGCGTATGCCAAATATTTTTTTTTTTCAAAGTTAAATAATTTACTTTCTTAGTAGACATCGTGCTTGTAGCGTATTGATCGGCGAACAAACACTGAATAAGACGCAAATTTCATATCTCTTCCAAACATGTACAAACAAGATATATTTGGCGGCCATATGCAAAAGCACTACTAAAGTTGCCGACAAAGGGAACATAGGAAATGCCGCTTAATGCCGCGGTAAAACGGTATAAATATTTTTTTGTTCACGTTTTAGAGGCAAGGTGTTTTTGACGTTTTAGAATAGGAAGAATGCCAATTTGGCTGTTCACGTTTAGGGATGTTCACGTTATGGGACGTTCACGTTATCGAGACTCTACTGTATATGGATTTCTATTACTTTCATATGGATAACGTAATGTAATACAACACATTTTAATTTAGGGTTTTTGGATTAGGGCACAGATAGAGTTTTAAAAATTAAATTTATAGCTTTCAAGCCAACCAGGGGCTAGCCCGCAAGCAGATAGACAGACGAAAAGTCTATAAACTAACTCAAATGATCCTACATTGATCTCTAAATATCCGGAATATTTGAGAACTCAAAGAATTTTGAGGCAAACGGCTTTACATCGAGTTTAGATTAAATTAGCATATAGATTTTAAAAGCTTATGCCAAACTGTATTAATTTAATTTATATAGCCGAATAGCCGATTTAAATATCAAATACATGGTTTAGGGCCTCCTCAAGATTTTGAAGTAGAAAAATTAACTTATATTTGAATCGTATCTATATATTATTTTTTATATTTCCATTATGAGCATAAGCTAACGATCTGTATATATATCCAGAATCGCTTCCAGTAAACTACAATACATAATTACCTGGAAAGCGGCCCAAAACTTAAAACTGCCTTCGTTGATAATGAAATCATAGTAACCTTCCCATGGATCATCAACAGCTGCTTTCGATTCCTCTTTCATTTCTTTTTTAGGTTCGTCATGATGATCGTCATCATGGTAAACAATTTCGTCATCCATCATCATTCCTCTTGACTGTCTCATACTTTCTTGAGCTTCATCGTAGTCCTCCAGCCCTTTTTCGTACCTATAAAAATAAAACAAGAACAACGATAGATAGGAAACAATAATTCAGGTGACTGAATTTTATTTATTTTAACCACTTGCTCAATTATTCTAAAACATATGAAAAATGCTATTGAAATTTTTTTAAATTTTTTGCTTCTCGCTCATGTATCCGCGTAAACTCATATTTACAGCAGAGTTTAATCCACAATATCGACGCGCGATTCGCTCGCCATGTTAGCATCATCGGGAGATGATTAAAGCAGTTTTAATACCGAAGGTTCCAAACCCAAACACAGTATATTTACAGTGTAGTGCAAGTTTGTGTTTAACAAAATCTCCCCAGTTTAATAATTAATTAGAAACAAATATCAGTGTTGATTAATAAAAGGCAAAATCAGTATTTTAAATGCAAAAAATAAACAGAATAATTCTGAGAGGAAAAATCGGGTAAGTTTTGATATGTTAAATGTATTTGTATTGTAGCTATCTCTTCAACTTTAACAGTTATTGTATAGAAAACATTATTTCAGGAATAATGTCGGTGATGCAAAATGAAGATTAAATATTTATTTTAATACGAATTAATGTATTAATGCATTAATACTCTTTCACGATTTGGTTCCAGGTGTATATAAATATGTAGAAAATAAGCCGCTTATGCATACGTAATAAATTCCATTTAACTCACAAAACCTTTACATGTCTAAACCATATATAGGATCTAGTGTTTTTTAAAAATTCCTAAGGTATCCTTTAACAGAGATATAGGATCCCAAAGGAGTATAGCCAATGATTTACTTCTTGTGCTGTAACTGTTGAACTGAATTCTATATTTTGATAAAATATCTGCATGTTGCATAGCCGATAAGAATTTGTAAATACTATGAGACACTTCGGTTCGCTTCTGCTTGCATCTGCATGAGACGGTTAATTTTAACCATTAGTTATGTTATCCAATGGTTATTTCTCGAGCGACACCCTTTGGATTAACGTGGTAGGGGGCCCACTGTGCACCGGGCAGCCTGCTATAGTGGAGAAACGGCAAACCAGGGGTCTATTACGCATGTCAGTACTGGTTGCCGGCTGCCTTCAAACCTTTCTTAAAACTAGCAGGATGGGAATCAGAAACAAAACAAACAATTTCAAAAACAAACCTAATACAACATCTCTATTGCCAAGTTGAAACACAAATCATGGTTTATTCAGGTGATGAAATGAAGTGAAATCTTTGCTGACCTAATGTATTGACTAAAAAATAACCACAGTATTATCATGAATACCCTTATGAAACTGATGCTTACCTTAACTAAAGTTACGAGGATATGACCGGAGGGGGGTATGGTATGCGTAAAGTAACGGTGGAACATATGAATATAGAATATGATTAACGCCGCGGTATCAAACGGTAAGAAACAGTACATCAACGTCGAAGCTATCCTGAGTACGGTATCCGCGAGTTCAATCACCAGGATCTCGCCTTCTAGACGGTCCAACAGCGGTGCAAAATAGCTTCTCCTGACGGTTGTGGATACTCACGGCCTGATAAAGAAAATATCTGCGGAGTCTTGAAATGATAGCGGCAAGGATCTACTGTTAATAGTATTGTAGAATGATGACGATACAATGGATACGGTGCGCCGATGCTAATTGTCCTGACGGGCTTCCTGCACGGATGATATGCAGTTCCCGTAATGCGCGTGCGGGTACACGTCAGTGCTTTCCGGTCGTATTTTGCTACTACGAATTTCTACCTTCGTGGTGGATATAGGCAAGGTAAGGAACAGAGGTAGGTGGGTTTTGTGTGAGTGAGAGAGAGAAAAAGTAAGACTGATCGGAATGGGCCTAGCATCAGTCTCGAAAGAGAAAGTAGTAGAGCTGCTCGGAACGGACCTAGCACTAGCTCTGGAAGTACGGAGAGAGACAGAAGGATTGACCGGAACGAACCTAGCGCCAATCCTTGAAATAAAGAAAGTGAGAGAACTGAGAGAGTATTTATCCGCTAATCGGTTTTGTTAACTCGGCGCGTGGTGGGGATCGAGTCACAGCTAGCTGTTAGGTGGGGACCTCTCGCGTACGATTCACGGCAAGTGGCGCGCCGTTTTATTGGTATACCGCGCGAGAACTGCGGAAAACGCAAAAAACGTTTTCTCGGCTTTTCGCAACGGAATACTTTATAAAACTGGATTCAGCGTATATTAGATTCTACGAAAACGAATGACGTTAATAGCCGGAGAATAAGAAACTTATAACCTAGAGTGCATACCATGCCCCAAAATTATAGTAACTTCGTTATATTATGTGTCAGAATAATTCTTGTACATTGCTAGGAAAGTCACGAACGGACTGGACACCGCTCTCGCGGGCCCAAAATTTCGAAAGTCTCATTTTACGAAGCTGAAAACTAATTTTTAAAATACTTCGGGAATTTCTCTTATGAAAGCGCCTCTCATTTGTTTTGAGAAAACACTCATTTTAGAGAAAAAAACGTTAAATTAATTAAAATATAATATTACAACAAAACTCACAGTTTCTTTAACCCGGATAACAATTAGGTTTGGCAAAAGTTGTAAAGTAGTCAATACTAAATTTAACAATAGAGAATTCGTCATATTCTGAATATAATATAATTACATGCATTTAATTTAAGTACAAGCATAATACAATTCTCTAGGAGGCAAGAAGAATAAAGGCTGAGAAATTTGCAAATTAAAATTTACCGGATCGCAAGCTATTTGTAAGTGATAAAAAAGTGCATAATCCATTCTTACAGATCAATTTCGGGAGCCCTAGATACAACCAAATGGATTTGCCTGTGAAACTTTTCAAGAACAATAATAAAATTACTTTAGCCTTTCCACGTTCAAATTGTGCGCGCAATGTCTTCAGATGATTATTTTTCAAGACTTAATTACGTTATCTCACTAGAACTATTTTGTTTACGGACGAAGCTTGTGTCACAATCACAATAATTCTGGTAATCGCTGGATAGGTCGAGGCGGGCCACCAAGATCCGGATTTTTCTTTTGCGTTATCTCAAAAACTTGTTTATACAACACCAGGGAAGAATAATCCATTATTGCCATAAAAATCGAAACAATACTGAAATGCTATTCCAGGTACAGCGAGAAAAAAAAACGGGCCGATAAAAATATATACTAGTATATATATACACTAGTACAAGGCAAATATTTACTTGAAAGTTATGAATAGGACGGAGCACCTGCTGAACAAAAAATGTTTTAACTGAACCCAAGGAAATTTATCGCGAATCTCGGATAAAATGTTTTTCAATATTTTGATGAAACCTGTTTCCAGATAAACTCCCTTCATAAAAATGAAATTTTATAGTAGGCCTTAGTATGAAGAAGAAAACACTGAAACCAAATCTGTCCTGTCCCTACCTAGGAAATGCGACAAGTATCTGCTGTTTTGGCTTAATATTCCATCACTACTAATAAAGACTTCATCAGACTAGATAATTATTAGCCTGGAAAAATCATGGTTCATGTTTATATTTTATATGTACCATTGAGGCAATTTTAGATGTCGATGTTTGAATGCAAATTATATAAGTTAAATGTATATGTTAAATGTTTTTGAATGTTTCTTGAATTATGGATTTTCGTACTTCAACTGCTTATTGAACTTTTCTGCAGAAACTTACAGGGTGTGCCTCAGTTGTTGCCAAAATATTTCTTTCATCAATTTTTATTATACATTTTTGGTTGAGATTTTAAAAATGATCCAAAATTGACAAGATTGGTTTTAATTTTTGTAAAACTGGCTATGTTTAGTTGTTGTTGAGCAGATGGAACATTAATTTACCCCTAAAAATACAGGTTTGACTCCTCGTCACCGTTTTCATTGGATGACGCTTTGACACATCTTATATTTTTCATAATTTTGAAATTTTCGATAAAGTAATGACAATTGTGATAAAATATACGTAGCTAAAAGTTAGAAAATAAATAACAGTAATAAAAAACCTGATAATAACTGTGTAAAAAATTTTAATAATTATTTGATACCCGTGTACGGAATAAATGTTGTTTTGTAAGCTAAAGCATACTACAAAAAAATGTATATATTTTAGAAAAGTTTAGTGATTTAATGGCTTCAATAAAAAATAACTATAGCTAAAAGCTTATGCTGATCCTCAACGAACTGTGTTGCAATTTTAAAAAATGTAAGTACGCCACTGAATCCTACGTAAAAATACATATAAAGAGTAATGTTTACTTTTTCAATAAGTTAAAAAAAACCAGCGGAGTTACAAGGGGTGGCCAAAATGTGCAAATTTTCATAACCGCCCTTTATCTTAAAAACGAAAGGGCTATGAAAAATCTATTTACAAGATCCTTCGTTTTAGAAAAAGGTAGCAATATACTATGGAAACTGCATCCCTCTATTTTTGCTAATAAACGAGGAACCCCCAATTACAACGAAAACCGCATAGCCTGTATAATATTGATTCTGGTATGAGCCTTCATCATCGGCTACACAACGTGTCACAACTTTATTAAAATATCCAAATCGGTTCAGAGCTATAATATGTTAACTGCTGGCTATCCCTTTCGGGTCCCATATTATCTCCGTTAAAGAATACCTTAGGAATAAAATGTACCTATATAAAACACTAAGGTGATTTTGACGTCGACTACACGCTGTCAGAGTGTGTCATTTACTTATCGGACACCCTGTAGTTCCTTGATTTTGTTAATATGGTACTCTATAAATACTACCTAAATTCTAATGAAATAAAACAATGTACACAAATTAAAATGGTTTAATATTGAAGACATTGCAGTATCCCATATTAGATCCGCTAGACTAAGCAGTGATGGTTTTACTAATACAATACGAAGAAGCTTTAAAAAGTTAAATTTGAAAGAATTAACTTATTAAATTTTGTATTTAAGTGGGATTAAGTTGCAGTTGTTATTACAATCTTCTGCAGATCAAATATAATTATTGATTTCCACGTTTTGCTTCTTTTAAAAAGAGGCATAGTTGCTGTATTAAAATTGGTTACTATTATTGCTAGTTAACGGTAATGGGGGGTACATCCAACATTCTTTGTAATTAAATTGAATGACCCGAAAAAAGAAATGGTTAATCCTTAGCCCGGAGATTCGGTACCAAAACCCGGAGACTCCGGATGAAAGCCGGAGAGCTGATAACCTTTTGGCCACTATAAGATCCCACTCTTGACCCGTGAACAATGCGAACTTATATCTACACCACTGGTGATTAATTTGACTTAAAATAATCGTTTTCAGAAAGTTTTTGAAGCTGAGTACTATTAGTTTCTTTTCTTAGGTTGTATATATCATGTTGAGCGCATTTACAACGTGCTGTTAATTTTATTTAATATTTGTTTACATCTATATCTGTTGTATATAAGATGAGATTGATGCTATTTATATGGACCTATGTGTTTCCAATTCTGTTGACTTTTGTTATGTGCTACTCTTTTTTTTTGTTTATTTCTATTAGTGCGTATTTGAGAGTACTATATAAATTTAAATTTGTAGATTTATAGTTTTGTCAAATATACAAGAAAATGAAAAAACAAAAAATTTCATGATTTTGAATGAATGCAAAAATAGGTCACACAGCTTTTTAGAAAATAATATTAAGTCATAGCTTTGGGCATCATAATACGCTAAAATTTAAAGGTGAATTTAGCTGTTTGCCAAAATAAGTGAGACATTTTGCTAATCTAATTGGTTTATAAATACAAAGAATACAAACGATATACAATGAATTATAGCTGCTTTAGCTTTGGCTTTAGATTTTATTAGTGGCAGTGAGATGCTTTTCTGTAGTAATTAGATTAGATCGCTTATTAGATTTTTGTGACAAAAATATTTAAGGGAACGATATATAAAAAATATACCATATAAATAAATAGCTTCTTTAATAGTTGAGTATAGTTTGTTTTTTATAATAATTATTTTCAAATGTTACCCATCAAAATATTCTAGAATATGTATAGATATTTTTTTTAATTCATGAGGCAGGGATAATTATTTGCTTTAAATTGCTAGTAAATTTGTTTTTAAACTATTAGTGCTCAGATTACGTATACGTGCCCAAAACCCAACGTTGAAAACAATATTAAAATGTAAAATGTACATGAAATGATACCTTAGAATTTTTTAGGTATTATTTTCAATTTAAAGCAAAGTATCCAGGTGGAAAAATCGACGTCAAGTTCTACTGAACTCAAGAAGCTAAATCTCGCCCTTTGCAATTATATTTTATTATTGTAATATGCAGTATTTTCTATTAAATAAAACCCAGAAGAAAATAATCAGAATTACAAAGCAAAAAATATTTACTTGTTTTTGTGTTAAGAGAACTAGAAACTCAGCAAACCGTTTTTATTTCTTAAAATATAACTTACTGCATTATCAATAAAATACGATAGCTAGAGAACGCTTGAATTTATTATAAATAAAAAAAGACCATTAGACAATAAAAGTATGAGGGGCTCTCATAGTTTGTGTCGCATAATCTACATAAATATATATCATTTGTAAGAGATAATGAAAATTGCCTGCCATAAACTAATACAGCAATAAGTCACATATATCTCTATAATTTTTCAGTGAAAAGTATTTGTATTTTGCACTCACCGAGTTTTTTCTGATGTCGTTGAAATTCGTTCAGTCGTAGCAATTGCTAGGGATGTGTCAGTGGTTGTAGGGTTTGGCACAGTTGCACAACGAACAAAATGTAAGGGAAACATAAAAACGACATAACAAGCTGACACTTTATAGTACATTCTAAACATATTAGATCAAACAGTCTCAACTGAAAAGAGCACAGACAATTTTTGTTATTGATCCTTATTTCGAGATTGTTTCAATTCCTAAACCTCAACTACTGTTAAAAATCAAAGATGACACTATTCTAAACGTGATGTTACCCAATGATGAATGAGTGATAATTGTTATTATCTGGCACATGTTATCTTAACGGAAAATGGGTCTTCATTGCTATAATTTTTATAACAAATAAAACCATAATGATTGTGAGCCTCAAGTAAACTGCGAAAGGCAAACTGAAGCAGCAATTTTACGTTATTACCGTAATACACTTTGTAACACTTTTTGAAATTTTTTCGATAATTGAGTTCTCATTCAAAATTAAAATTGGAACACAGCCTTTAATTCTAATCAAATTAAGGTAAAAATTTGCTTAATGCCATTTTATATCAATACCGGGTGTTCCACGTTACGTTGATCTATTTTCAATGCATATACATTTGAAACGGTTTAAGATATTGACATGCGGTTTGCACAGCATAGTGGCAATTTTGTCTCAAACTTTCTCACCATATTCCGGCATTTCATATTATACAGGAATGGCTAAAACTGAAGTTTGTGATATTCAGATATATGACAACTTTATTATTTGTAATGATATATAGCATATTTTAACGCGATCAGAAAACACAATTATTCTTCCTCTGTCTGAAAATACTTAACGCACGTACCTCTATCTTTCATTCGTCAGGAAATGTCGATCTAAATGAACTGCCTATCTCCAATAGCTCTTTTCTAAAATGGCTGAGATCTCAAACATCTGTGTTTACCGATATTGTTGAATTGTTGGTATCTACATAAATTCCCGTCATTTAAAAAATGCATTCATATGAAGAAAAAGACAAACAGTTCTGATCTATAATGAAACGAAATCTATTACAGGAACTAAACGAAAATTTAGTACAAATTTTAACAAAGAACCACGATGCTGAAATTCTATAAAATTTTAATACAACAAACAGTTTTGGAACTTTGAATATCTTATTAGTGGGGATAAAAATGAGCTGTTTAGTGCGGAGGGTAAGGCAGAAATTTCAATCCATTCTTGCATTTCATTCTGCTGGGATGAAACTTGGCATGATTCAAGTACATACCTATAGGTAACATTTAAAAAGTGTTGCCCTCCGGCCCGCCGCGGAGCAGCAGTTAGGGAGCGGTTGTCTTTTTATCGGCAACTTAATGCATTTAATAAAATACCGGCCCATATATCCGGAAGAAATCGTCCAAGAACAGAAATTAGGGTATCGTTGGACTCTGCAGACACAGGGCAACCTACTAGGACCAGAATTGTTTTTTTTTTACCGCCACAGGGGGCCCATAAATTGGAATAATAAGAGAAAAAGGATCGTTTCACGCCGTCACTGCGCGCTTTTGTGTATGTAAGGATGCGGGGGTAGGTGTGTGCGAGAGGGAGGGGGGTAATGTAGGGGAGCTCTGCTGTGCACAAGCGTTCGTATAGGGGTTTTCCGTAAGGGAATGGGAGAGTCTCAGAAAACAAAAACATTAAATTCAAGACAATTTAAGTATAATTATTATTGTTAAAATTACCAGAATTAAATGAAACTTTTATCTAAAATTACCATTTTATCACGTTTTATCACAAAATTTATGATATGATCAATGGTAATGTTTAAAATGTTTAATTGAAATTAAAGGAATACAAATTAAAGTCTTTTACTAGAAGGTGTAAATACTCGGGTAATAATATATACAGATTTATCTTCTAATCTGCTTCAACATTGCATGGGCATTTACACAGGTCACAACATCCTATAATTTTACAGCTGGAGTTGTTCTCGCCTGCAACTTTGCAGTTACACTTAACAACTAGTTTGGACGATTCCGAGGATTTTGGTTTTTCCCCCAAAATTGGAATTAATGTGTCGTTTTCCCCTTTCCAGCTCCAGTTATTGGGGGATGGGTGGTCTGGATAGGGAAGAATTGTTAACGCCAAATTTATGATTGTAGAGAGGCCCTGATAGGGGAGGTAGAGGGCATCTTCAGTGGGTGGGATAGATTCTAGGGCGCGATTTGAAGCCGAGAATAGATAATTTATGGAACCATAGCTTTTGCCAATAGAATTTAAAAAATTAAAAGTAAGCGATCAGACACGGCAACATATGTCAAAAAGGAATAGAAAACCCACAGGCAATACATAGCTATAACCAACTTCTGCAGCTGGAGGTGTGCAAGGTTTGCCTTGCCATCTGCCAGATTCACCAGAGCCTGGACGGATTGTGGCTGGAGAGAAAGCGTATGTCATGCTTTTTCTTCTCTATGCCATAGAATGTGTCCACGGTAACGCACCCCCTAAACGCGGGGTAGGCTTGAATTGTAAGTGATTTTGCTGGCCCTGGAAAACGAATATTGAACTGGTTAGAAACTTTCGGCAATTTAAATTTATTAAAAATGTAGAAAACCTTAAATTTACCTAAACTCTGTATATCTCGTGGATAGCGATAAACTTGTTGTTCTTAAGAACAATTGCTCGTAGGACGATGCACCCACAGTTCGTCCAGGTCAGGCAATTGGGCACTGCGAAACATGCTAGTGCAATAAAGGCCGTATCAAAGGTCCTGACAAGGATCCTCATTGCACCCCTGTGCATGTCATCAGGGGCATGCACGAATATTCTCATGATCGCAAGGGGCGACACTGTCCAAATCAATCCTACCGCAGATATTAATGACGGTTTTGTTCCTTGTTGCATAGCATAGACTTCTACACCATTGGTTTCAAAAGTAGAACACCAATGCCGACGGGATCTATTCTCGGCTTCAAATCGCCCCCTAGAATCCTTCTCGCCCACTGAAGACGCCCTCCACCTCCACAGTCTCAGAGCCTCTCTGCAATCACATGTTTCGTGATAACAAAAACTGTGTGATAAAGCCTGACAAAATTGTAATTTTAGACAAGAATTTCATATAAATCTAATTACTAAAACGGAGTGTTATCCACAATACCGAAACAGAATTATTGTACTCGACAGCTTGCCCTGTGCCTGCTGAGTACAACGGTACCGTAATAGAATAGAATCCTTGGACGATTTATTTGAATAACTTCATTAAGTTGCCCATAACAAGTAGGCAACCTACCCCTAGCCGCTCCTACGCGGCGGGTCGGGGAGCACCACTTCTTTAATGTTACCTATAGGTATGTACTTGAACCATGCCAAGTTTCATTCCAGCAGAATAAATTGCAAGGTTGGATCGACTAATCTCCTATTTGGAATGTTGGATAATACCGTTTTGAGTCAAGAAGCAATCTGAAAGAATATTTCGTCTTGAATAAGAAACATTGGTAGTACTTTGACATATTACCCAAAACCTACAGTTTAAAGGATAATGCTGAAGGTGTTGAAGCTCAAAACGTATTGCCGGATATTTCATTTTTACAATCAGGTACTTCATTTAGTAGGACCAGGTAAATAATTTCGTGGACTATTTAGTTCTGTCAGGTAAACCTGAATTCTACAATATGAATCAACTGATATAAGCGCCGAATATGAAATACGGAAAATCCAGACTTTTTGAACAATATATAAGGAATTAACTGTATGGTATCTCTAGGTGACGAATATACGTTATTTTCTTTTCGCAAATGCAATGGCAGACTATGTCAACATGCCGGAACAGTTTTTTATCCACCAATTTACCAAGATGATCAAGCTAGCAGAGTGTGTTTCCAACAAAATGATCCACCGCCACTGTTGATCTAAGGATTGCCAAGTGGTGATGGCACACTTGGCAATCCTTAGATCAACAGTTTAAGCATGGTTAGATGTAGACATCTAACCTGATGATACTCAACACATTTTTATGGTAGTAAATGTTATCGTTCACAACATGAAAAGTTAGAGGAGCTCAAAAATAATATGGGGGAAAAATTAAACTAGCTTCCAGTAATAATTGAAACATTGAAAAAAATAAAAGATAATTATTCTCTCATTGGGAACTGATACACACTGTTTTTGGGGGTTGTATGCTAAGAGGGATGCAAGTAGGGTTCCCTTTTCCCGATCAATAGCAGTTCCTTGCGCTTTAGTGCATAATTCCGCTCCAAAACATTAGGCTTCTTGACAAGGATCAATGCAGTATCGCAATTCAAAGAAAAGCCTAATGTTTTGAATCGGAATTATGCACTAAAGCTCAAGTTGTGCTTTCAAACTTAGAGTTCTACGCGAATCAGCCACGAGACGAATTTTGGTGCGATCACTCAGTAAGGCATATTTCCAGTTTTACCAGTTAATTATCATTTCTTGGTCATATTGCAATCCTTTTTCATTTCGCTGTTGTTTCAATCTTGAAAGAGGCAGTAGCCTACAGAGACATAGATTTATCAGGTTGAGCCTCCTTAAGTTCTTGAAATGCAGTTCTTGGAAATATTTACTTCCTCACTGCGAAGAACTTGCATCATAGTGGCTCTCGCAAGTGTTTCTGTTTCTAGCTGTTCTATAGTCTATCCTTTTTGAAGATTATTGCTTGCCTTAAAATTCATAATTAAATATAGAATTTTAAAATATAATAACACTGAAACATTTGATATTTCGGCATACTAAAAACAAACGGAAAAGAAATCTGATAAAATACTTTGGTTTTCCTATTCATTGACTGTTTAATACGCCAGAAATAAGGTGTTTTGTAAAATAGTGATTTATATCTACTTATATTCAAATTTTAAAGTAGCTAGAACTATTAAAACTTAAAACTATAGTTGTTCACAATCATATGAAGAATCCTTTTAGTATACTCCTGTAAGTGCATAGCATAGCAAATGAAAGAAAATCTGTTGATAAAAATCCAAAATAGCTAGACATTTAACAATGGTTTTATTAAAATGCTAAAATTTGGCACATAATATCTCAATAATTAAAGGTATGCGCCACAATTTAATGTACATTTGAAGAGTTAATTGCTTTAACCTTTAATGTTATCTATCTTTCTTTATCCAAGTACCATCCTCTCTTAGGGAATAATATTATAAAACTAGTCAATCTTGCATTCAGTTTATGACTTCAGTTCCGTATATAACGATATGAGTCCTGGAAATAGTTATTTGTTTTACTATAGGCAGAAAAGTAGTAGATTGACTGCCGCGGCTGATAGTTCATAGCCGAGCGTAGCGAGGCTAGAAATTCTGCTAAGGCAGTCAATCTACTTTGCTGCCGAGTTGAACATATAATTTTTTCTCCGATTGTTTATAATGATATATGTATATTGTATATTTGCAAATGATTATAATTCCCACAATCTTCTTATTTTTCCTGTAGTGATAAATTAAAACAAAATTTGATAGAAATCGCAATTGTTGGAACGGTTGGTTGCTATGGAAATGTATATGTCCATAATAATTATAGTTTGACAACTTATGTCAAGCGTTTTATTTTCATGGAGACTAATCATTTTGCTGCCTAGGCAGGAAAGTACTTACTTTGCTGCCAAGGCAGGAAAAGTAATACTTTGCTGATTGATATGTGTCTGCAAAATTAATATCTGCTGTCAATCGGAGAAAAAAATATTAATTCTATAAACAAAATTATATTAGAAAAAAAGTTGAATCAGAGAAGTGTCTTATATGTTTAGAACATTTTCGGCATCAAACATTCAATTGGTGTTTCTAGAAATATGCACTTACTGAATTTGCATGACCTGTATAATGCAATGGTCCAAAGAACATGCGCGTGCCAATTTTCAGTGTGGATGCATAATATTGATATATTTAGACTCACGTCTACCTACACCAAATTTTCGACCGTCAGACCTGCGCATTTGGCAGCAGCCCAGTGTTGTCGTTCTAATATCTTACTTTATTCTCCGGGGGGGCAACCAAGCAAAGCTAACCCAAACTGACCCAAGGCAATGCCCAAAATCAAGAAAAATATATGAATTATCACGTACGCATGCGTAGAGGCTTAAAATTGGTGAAGTTAGACGCGAATTATATTCAGGGTATGTAATGTTTTTCTTTAAACCGTTAATTTATTTTCGTGTGCAATGCCATCAAATACCTCTGAAAATAGACTGCCTTTCTAATGCTAGAAATAAAAGTCGTTGGATGCCAAACAAGTAATCTATTTGCCACATAATTAAAATACGCCATCTCACTCGCAGGTGGATTTTCTTAATGTAGAAAATAACACGTAACTACAACATTCGTAAAGTACAGTGAACAAGTTTACCCCAGATAAAGATTAATAAGCATAAAGTGAGACAGAAAGATCTTGTTATTTCAAACACTGATATGTCAAAGCAATAAACAATAAAAAGTAAAAACTAGTAAAAATTAACTTAAGATAATTAACCGACGATAGGCCTTTCACATAAAATTGCAGAAATTCAAAAAAGACAGGGTAAAAATAAAATGTAGCAGTTACAATAAATGAATAAATAAATATATGATAAGTCAAGAACACAGTAAGAAATGCACTAACAACTAATCCAACTATTAAAATTAACCATGCACGTACTACCCATTTACGGAAACAGACAATAACATTAATGATGCTTAACTTTGCTGATTTTATGCCAGATATTCTGGGCCCAATAACACCCGTGTTTGCTAAAGTTACGCGATTGTAGCTGGGATAACTCATCTTTTTGGCATGCAACCAACTGGTCGAGATGCGGGCTACTTGCTCTAAAAGTATCTGGCAGTGTGGGGGGTCGCAACGGGACCAGCCCAATATTTTTTCTGCGATGAGGGGATCTCAACGGCCCAGCCCCCTAATTTAAAATCATGGACTCTACTGCTACAAATGTGTGTTTTTGGTAAGCGGACGATAACTGATATCTCACAGGAAATGCAATCATTCTTTTCTGAGATAAGGGGAGCACAACGGGCCCTGCCTTTTAATTTATATATTTTTTCTTTTTTTTCTTTTTACCTGAGATCGGAATAATTTAAATATTAGCCAGATACAAAATACAACACACATAAACAGTAGGTGACAATATTGCCTGAATTTGTGCAAATGAGCCGTCGTCTACTACTACCCTTTTCTATTCGGATTCGGTCCTGCATTTTATACCAGTAGTGAAAACTACGCTCATTTCATATTTATAAAAGTATAAATTATTATTATAAAAATGTATTATTCCTTTAAGGCTGATCTTATAATTTTAATCCATTTTACTTGGTTGTGATTTTAACCTCTTATAATGTTTCTAATGTAGTGCTTTTGGTGTTCCTTTTAATTTACACTAAAATAGTGTGTATTTTAGTGTATTTATGTATTTTTTCTTGCTTTTTCTATTTACTTTAATTTGACTTTTGTCAAATATTGTTTATTTTGTGGTACCCATATATTATGATTATTATGATTATCCTGGCATAAATAAATTATGTTTATTATGATTACCTTAGATATACGGTATCGTTGTCGTATGCCGTATAAAGCCAATCGGAATAATT
>MU191229.1:0-11352 GCA_016904865.1 Pissodes strobi | reverse complement strand
TGTATTTATGTATTTTTTCTTGCTTTTTCTATTTACTTTAATTTGACATTTGTCAAATATTGTTTATTTTGTGGTACCCATATATTATGATTATTATGATTATCCTGGCATAAATAAATTATGTTTATTATGATTACCTTAGATATACGGTATCACAAGAGCTGCCCACTCTTCGTTAGTATACCATTATTATTATTACTATTGTCGCACCAATAAGCTATGATTAATTTTTGTGTCTAAAATATACGGTATCGCCAAGAGCTGCGCTCTCTTCTTTTGTATACCATTATTATTATGACTATTGTCGCACCAATAAACTATGATTATTGTGATTTTCTTAGATATACGGTATCTATTGCCCTCCGAGCGAGAGCCTACCATGGCTTTTTAACAACACTAGCTACCACTTTTATAGATCAACCACCCCAATTGAGAAAAAAATCGTTCTAGAAGATTTCAATGCTCTCAACACTAACTGACTCAAACATCATAACAAGACCGAACGAAGGTAGAGAAGCTGAAGCATTTCCCATCAGCTGCGGGCTTACTCAACTTGTAGACGAACCAAATCGGATCTCAGAGAGGGGCGAATTTGCCGCTTTCCTGGATCTTTTTCTAACCACAAATCCTGATCAGTACACAATTACAGTTGGTCCGCCATTAGGTACCTACTTGCTACCACAAAATTATTACAATGGTTTATGAACTGCCACTCCTACAGAAGGATCTACCAGATTTTCCTTGACTCCACTTCTGCTTTTACACCGACAACCTGTCGGTCTGTTGCGAAGAGCGAAGAGATTACGCAAGTAAGCGCCTCAGGAATGAAAGCATACATCCAAGTGCCATCAAGTTACCGTCAAAAGGAAAGCCCTGATTTGGTAGAAGATGCAAAAAAGCTGCAGGTAGGAAACAGCAAGCCTACAAGTACTGGCAGCAAAATCAGACCGCTGAAAGTCGCAATTATTTTGCCGAAGCAAGGAACGAATGCAAACGTGTGATTGACAAAACTAAGGACAAACACAATCAAAGGACCAGGAATAAACTTTTGCAATACCCCAGTAGCTCTATGGAATTTCTGGTCGGTAGCAAAGGCAGTAAGTAATAACTTTACAAAAACGTCTCTCCCACCTTTGGCAGACTAACGCGGCGTCATTCACGGCGACTACAGCTGCCATTATCATGGCAGAAGTTAAGTTTCACTGCCGTGATATTCGTAAAATCCTCAAAGAGCTAGATACGCAAAACGAATCAGGACCGGATGGAATACCTGTTCCATTCAAATGTAATGATATTTTTAAACCGTCTTCGTAAACAGCGTTTACTTTACTTTGCTTTATTATTAATGTTAATTGTTAATCGTTTGCCAAGTCAGGAAAAAACCCGCGCTTCTCCAATTCTAGAATCAGCCGAAATAAAGGCTACCCACGTCCCGCAAACCCCTTGAGACGCCCACATCAAGCACCGAGATTATTCGGTGAATTGCGCCGCAGTGGCTTAAATATGTTCTAAAGTTAAGTAGTTAAGTAGCATTGAGTAAGTAAGCGACGGCGACGGCCGTTTTTGCCAGTCAGGCTTTCTCGCCCTAAAATATATGTAATGGTAAAGTAAAATAAATAAGTAACAACGCAAAATCAGTGTTTATGTGTTAGAAGGGAATGAAATACGAGAAATAGCTCAATTCCAGTGCCAAATGGCACAATACCTGCTATCGTGGTAAAGAAATGCGCAAATGAACTAACACCGATTTTTTCCAGACTTTTCCTCTGTCTGACCGAAAAGAGATTTACCCATCTTCTTGGAAAGTCGCTCGAGTGCAACCTGTTCCAAAAAAGCAAGAAAACCACGCCCTCAAGCTATCACTCAATTGTCTTGCTTCCAATAATCTGCAAAGTCATGGAGCAACTACTCAAGAACCTCCAGACCAATAAAATAATTATTAGGGATAACCAATGCGGTTTCCGCAAACAGAGATCGACAGGAGATATATTCGCCTATGTCACTCATACATGGGGTAGGGTAATATGAGAACTACGGAGAATCTCTAGCGATTGCGCTGGATATTTTGAAAGGTTTTGACAGAGTTTGGCATGACGGATTGCTCAATAAACTGCCGTAGCTTGCTTGCCAGTTTTAATGCTGCAGAAACCGAAGCAGCCACGTTTACCAAGAATGCCGTACCGTAACATCATTATGGCACGATCGATTCCTTCATCCTCGTCAATTGGACTACTGATGGGTGTCTCGGTCGACAGCAATATGCCAAGTTATAACTTGGCAAAATCAGCCTTGCAGAAGCTTGGTGCGCTATTTCGCAACAAAACCAATATACACCGCTTCAGCTAATCTTGCTCTTCAAAGCGTAAATAAGACCATGCTTAGAATATTGCTCACATATCTGGGGTGCCGCACCTAAGCATACCATAAAGCTGATTTTTACATGACGATCGTGCACCGACTGTGCACCTACCGTGCCGTTTTTACTTTACATAAAAAATTGTATGTTTCATATGAAACGCACTAAAGCCCATAGTTACATTTACATATAAAGGACTGTGCTACGACCGTGTTGCGACGGTCGGAGGACGATCGGCTCGTAAATCACGGCTCGTAAATCACCCTTTAAGCTGCTGGAATCCATTCAGAAGAGAGCTTTGCGTATCGTCGGGGCTCGGAGTTGATCTGGGATCTGGAGAGTCTGGAACACCGCAGACATGTGGCCCAGATTTCCCTGTTTTATAGATATTTTCAAAGCAGATGTTCCCAGGATTTGGCCCGCATCAGTCCGCCCCCAGCAACGCATATACATTTCACATAAAACCGCAAATTTATTTATATCTGGCTCCAAGAAAAGATCATTAAAAAAATATCTTTCAAAATTGAAGAATAATTTAATATTCTTGAGGTGTATATCATTAAAATTACTAATTATTTCTTTTTTCATGACAAGGAGTTTGGACTTTAGTTGATATCTTAACTGGAAATTTTCAGTAGTTCCGAATACTCAGTTAGCTGGCAACGCAGTAATTATACCAGTTTGTCAAAAATTTTGGTTAAGAATTCCTGTTCAATTGCTGCTGAAATATGTGGAATATTTCAGGTTAGTTTTATAGTTTTATAAACTTTGTGATTTGTGTTACATCGGAAATTACAATAATTGTAATCACTTACAAATATACGTTCTTGTTTTGCGCTTAATGTTACTTTCGAAAGTTTTCAAAGAATCCCATCAACATTTTCAGTGAAATGCAAACATGTAGTGAAACAATTCTAACAAATCTAACCCAAACTACCTACTGTTTTTTTTAAATCTGTCAGATTCGTTTGTTTTATATGAGATATTTTCTTTTAGGGTTGATGTAAAGCATACATATTTAAATAATCATTAGTTAAACCCTAAGTGGTGAATATTTTAGTAAGTATACTTTGACATTTTTGTGTCAGTATTGTTGCAGAAATTCACTTTTCAATAAAATTTTTTGAAGAAATTAGATCTAGTGGCATTTTCAGACAATATTGACGGGAAAGTGTCAAAGTATACTTTATCTAAAATATTCACACGGCTAGGGTATGACCAGGTTTTTTCAGAGAGTTGTTCCTGGAAGTATTTCACTGACTTATATTCCTTACTAGAATAATAGATTCATATGCTATCCCGCATAGAACACAAATTACTGCAAGACCATTAAAGGGTACACCCAGAAAATGTGAATTTGTCAATGAAGTTTGCACTCTATTCGAAAGCTATCCGCGGCTGCTATGCATGTTGGGTGGTTAGAGGATGTATATTTGGCTAGCTTAGAAATTCTGCCTCAATGAGGATTAGTTATTAGGTTTAGAATAGCGATATATCAATGTAAAATGTTTAATGAAGATGTGATGATGATGATGGCAAGATTATTTAGTGAGAAAATAAGACGTTTTATTTTTCTTAAACGTTAATTTATAGTTTTAACGTAAAATAAATATTAAATACTTATGCGAATTTAACAGAAATAAAGATATATCATTTTCCTGAATTATTATTATAATAATTGATACCACAATTATTATTCTAAACATTATAGGCATACTCCCGCTGCTGATGGATGAGTATAGAACTTGTTACCATGTTGTAGTTTTGTGGGCGATCCGCTGCGGGTGGCAATGAAGCTACTAGATGCGGAGTGGATCCTTGACCTCGTCTCAAATTTTCCATTAGTTGTTGATGATAGTCTATTCACCTGGAGGTTGTATCGCGTGATATTTCTCTTTGAATTTCGTTAGCCACCGCAAGGTGATCACGTTCTAATGTACAAAGGAACCTAATTATTATTGGAGGTTTTTGTTCTATCCATGATACATAACGATATCGGCTTTTAATTGAGCGAGATAATTCAATTAATAATTGTTGTTTTTTTTTTTCATTTTCTTTTATTTACCCTTATGCCTCAAGTTACAACTGAGTAAAATTTCTGACTATTAGAACAGTAGACAGTTCAAGTCGCAATATTTAGTATAGCAATATAGAATATCGGAAAAATCGTCACCTTATTGTTCTGTTTTCTGCATTAAGTAATAAACCAACTTTCTATTTACTGAATTTGCCTGTGTTATTTAATTATTCCTGGATTACCTATTACCTGGACTACGAAGAAATCAGGACGATTAAAGAAGGTGGGTACTTTGACTTAATTCATTTGCGCTCTATGTTTGAAATGTTTCGGCTTCATTGACTTGCTATAGATACTACAGTTTAATATTGACTTTGTTGTTAATCATTAGTTTTTTTTTGCGTCTCACCTTTTAATTTTTAATACTGGCCTACTTACTTGCCTTTCATAATTAAATTTATTCTCCATTTATTAAATTAATTCTCGGTTATTATTTAATTTTTTTCATTTGCTCGGATTGATTAAATTCAAATCAACTTAATCAAATTAATTTAGAATTTATTTAAGTAATTTTCTCTTGGTTGTTGCGAAGCTTAGGATTAAACGAGTGCCATATTTCAGCTTTGGAGTATTTCTAGCTTGTGCCGTCTACAAGCCCGTGGCGCCTTATAAATCTAACCCACCCTTACTCTCCGGCATTAGAGCTAGGGCCTATTTGCACGCTTTGAAGACGACTGGTTCTAGCTTACGCATCTGTACTTACAAATTCACTCAATTATAAGTTTTTCTTATTTGATATTATTCACCCTCGGTCTCTTCTAAGCCGAGGTGAAAGTTTGCGTCAATTAGAAGAAAGAAAAAGCGTGGCAAAATCGCATTAACAATGACAAAAATAATAGAAAACACTAAAGAAAATAATAAAGTCACTTGATATATTAACGACCAAAACTCAATCCTAAGATATATTAATTGAAATTAATTATCTTCTTCCAAGATATGGTCGATATCAATAAAATTCAGTACTAGAACATAGTGTTACAGAGAGTGTTGAGTATCCAAATGAATTTGTTCTTCAAATAAATGGAAAGTCTTTCCGTTTATTTGAAGAACACTTAAAATGTGTCATACTGTAGGTGGTAAAATCAGTTTTCAGAAAGATAAAATTTTTTATAGGCATTGTAATGAAATGTCTATTATGAAGAGAATAATTAACATTCTAAACATGCAATTATGGTAGATAACTTTAAAGAAGATGTTGTTAATGAACTCCGTGCGGTCAAGCCGAGAAAATATAAATAAACAAATAAAAGGCTTGAATGAGCTATGTCAGACTGGTTTATTTGAATTGTGTGAATTACAAATACATATTTTGTATATAATATATAGAAAACATTCGAAAATTGACAAAATGCATATCGAAGAAAATAACAAGAATGGCAAATGTATTTTAAAATCCTCATTTACTCATAAAAAAATGGTTGATGCCAAGTTTTCAAAATTTAATGTGACTATTTTGACTATTTTGTAATTTATACTTCATGGTGAAAGTTATTTGTAGATATATATCATCATAAATGCCGTGTTATTCTGGTTTAGTTTGATTGTCTATAATATAGCATTCGTTTCGTTAAGCTCTGTTAATGTCTTTGACGTCTCTGGAATCGCGTAACTTGACATTTTGGTTTGTCGTTTTACCTTGCACCTATCGCACAAAGCGCATTTTGGCGATATTGTCGGTCTACCAGCCAGTGATGTGTGTTCCGAACCGCGATGTTATCGATAAAAACTTATGAATATTTGTTTTCAGATCGCATCTTATGGATCAGTATTATAGATTACAGGTATACTGTATACTCTATAGAACATGCGAGAAACCACAAGTTATGAATGATTTGGATCTCGCATATCGTCATAGCATGTAGGAACACGTTTTAGTGAAATAATAAAATAATAATTAAGTACCTACTATTTTTGTAGCCAGGACATTTATTTAAGTAGGATTTGTCAGACCAAGGTCTGGGCGATTGCTTCAAATATCGACGGGAAAGTATTATTTATGATTGAAATGGGCGTGGAGCTCGTAGAGGATTGAATTTTGCCGTTGATTTTTTCTTAATACCTTAACGTAGATCAAATTCAGTTTAACTTCATTTTTATTTTCATAAATAACTATTTGAATAAGCTAGATTATAACTGTTCGATTGCACGGGTGTTATAACGTATGGTAACTAGAATATTGCTAGTTGGTACTACATCTAAGTGGACTCAAGAAGTTTGAAAGAAACATGATCATGCGTTGCGTAGTTTGATTATTTACCGTTTATTTTTCATTTACTTTACCTCAGGTTCTCTGTTAATTGGAATATTTATTTACGATATATTTACATTTACTTTATTTGTACTACTGCAGGTAATTTTTAATAACCCTACTTGTTGCGTAATAAGCGATTTTTTCTGCGTTATACGAATAGTTAACGTATTTTTTATCTAATCGGTGAGTATATCTGTTAATTAACATATTTATTCCCCGTCTGTCGTATTTTTGTAACCAGTCAATTTCTTTGCAAATTACCATAACATATACTGTAGTTCGTATAGTAATTAGCTAACATTTTCTGTTGACACTAATCGAGTGGTTAGTTCTTGTTTTCAGTAACTTATCTTAGGTACTACTTCAAGCGAAGTAAGTTATTCCAAATATAACTCCAAGTACAATTACTTGACTTCTCTTTAGATTTAGTCACTACTGCCGTGTAAAGTTTTTGAATAACAGAGTACCACAGTATGATTAATTTTCTTTATTTTAATTGCCATGACGTCAAACCTTTAAATTCTTGTGTAACCAAACAATCCATAGCAACCATTTTATGGTAATAAACCAGTCTTTCTATTCACCTATCTATCTGTTACATTTAACAATTAATATTAGTGTTCTAAAAGGGAAGTAAGTAGTAAGTATAACTGAATAGAATTATTTGGGCGCAATAATTGTATTTTGTTGATTTTTCTTTCTGTTTTAAATTGATTTAACTTCTGGTTTTATTATGTATTTGAATTTTTTGTTGTTGCGAATCCTAAGCAAAAGAGGTTTCTGACCTGTGTCATCTACATGTTGGTGGCGCCACAAGTGGTGGCGCCAATAAATGTAAAATATTAAATTATTTTCATCTATACAGGGCTAGACTAGCGATACAATATAAATTTAACTTTTATAAATAAATTATCCTTTTTTTTTTCCATGTAATTGATTAACTCTAAAATATTTTTTTGATTTCCTGCGCTGCTGCAAAAGTGTAATTTATTACCCTATTTTTTTTAATTGTAACTACGAGTGACAATTAATTTATTTCTTTACATTTAATTTTTTTGCAAATAGTTGTATTAACGTCTTTCAAACATAACTGAAGTGTTGTTAATGTATGTACCTATAGAGGTCTTCAATTTTACCTTCAAATTTTGAAAAGTGTAGGCAAAATTTCGTTTTATTTTTCAATAGAACATTGTATGTTTTCTCAAAAATTGAAACTCCTACTAGGAGCAGTCACTCCTTAATTGTTTAATGATTTTAATACTCTCAATCTTTTTAAAATTAAATAGAGGTATAAAATTATCAAAAATAATATTGTTTTGTATTAGATAATAATAATCTAATATGGAATATTTACGAATGATATTATTATTCATTGTAGTTAGATTTGGGATTAAAATGATTGAAACGCGTTACAAAAAGTTGAAGAGTCTTAGAAAAAGATACCACAATATGGCAATACCGCACATAAGTACAAAAATAATTTACGACTAGGTGATGATAGTAGCGGTAGCAATTTTGATTTATCGTATTTTAAAAATATCTGCATATAGGAGCCTACACAACTATTTGCCAAAAAAACCTTGAAATGTAAATAATAAACTAATTGTGACATTCGATCCTATAAATTCAAGGAAATAAATTATACTTGGCAACACCCAAACCGATCAACAGCGTATTTTAGGATTAAATAGACATCGAATAGCGGAACAAAGACCAGGTAAAAAATAGTTGAGATGTCATAGAATTACATATCTCTTATGTAGGAAACCATCATTGGTAGAAATGACAAAAAGTACTTATAGCACGACTTACTATTGTAATTGTTACTTAGGGAGCCATGTTTATAATGCCAACTTATTTCCTATTTTTCTTAAGAAGCGATAAAAACAACGCATTTGCTTTGTACACATTTTATTTTTACTTCTACATAGCTATAACACTATCATACTTGGCTGACGATTTTTTCAAAGCATTTGAAATATTTTGATGGAGATCTGTTAATTCTTCATGTCTTACAGCATCTAAATCCATGCTCCTTGCTTGTTTGGCACTGGTATCGTGCTCATACCACTTGTACTTTAGTCTAACCTTATGTCTTGCGATGGATTTGAGGATGAGTACGGTGACGTAAATTATGAAATATATGCTAAAATAGAGCGGAATATACCATAGTTTACGTCCCAGATAGTAATAGCTGTAATTCGTACTGCTCACACGCTTATCTTCTTTGGCTGGTGCCATTGTGGTATGTGGTATTTCTTCATAAATGTGATGGTCATAGTGGTGATTATTGTACAGATATTGGGGAAAAGCATGTCCGTGCTCATAGTCATGTGATGGTGGAGGTGCCATATCCATATTGCCATCTTGTGCATTATCGCCGTTATTAGCATCACTTGGAGGCATCATCCCTTGATTTCCTTGTGGCACCATTCCTTGGTCTTCTGGTGGCAACATCATAGCATCATGAGGGTTCTTCATTATATGGTCTCTATATCCACCTATAGCATGATCTCCAATTTGATCTTTGGGGAAGTCAGGAGGATAATAAACATCGTCTACGCTTTTTGGAGGTTGTTTCGGAGGCCCGTCGTTGTACTTGTACATTGCCATTGGATCGTGAGAATCAGCATGATCATGAAAATTGTGAAACTCGTAACCTGGTTGGTCATGGTCATCATGATCATAATTGTGACCTTCATCCTCACTATTATATGGGGCTAAAGGTGGTCCTAATGATGAATATGAATCGGGGGTATAATCTTTGACTGCTTCAGTTGACACACTCATTTCGTTCTTCATTGGGGAGGCTTGTGTTACCGAATCCATAACACCACGGTCAGCATTTGGAGGATATAAATTTGAACCACCTGAATCATCTCGCATGAAATCTGGAGGGTTGTAGGAACTATAGGGTGAATTATATATATCTTCACTTGCTGCAGGGGCTGGTATTAAGGAAGGAGAAGTTGCAGCAGCTGGCGCAGAAGAAGGAGGCGCCACAGGTGCAAGCGCAGATGCACTGGATTTTGGTGCCGATGGAGGTAAATATCCTGTAGATGTCAATTTATTTCTATATGCGAACAAAGGGCGAGCCTCAAATCGGTCCTGGGCTTGGGGTTGAGCTACGATAACTTCTCCTATTCCAGGAACATGCTCGATTTGCTGGCCATTTTTGGATTCAGGCCTCTGGTATACTGGATACTGATAAGTCACCGAAGGATCTTTCTTTTTCGTGATCGGGTAGATACTTTTTGAATCCAACCTAAAATACAATATTTTACTAATTTTGTTTATCTCACAGTGGAGGATCAAAGGTAATATATAATACATAAAAATTATAAAAATATATAAATTGGATTCGCATATTTTTCCATCTATATATTTGCCATAATAGAAAATATGGGGACATACTTAGTTACCTGTTTTAAGGTATTAGATTATCAACCTGCATGTCGGAGGCCTCCGCTTGGAAGTTAGTCAGTATATTTCAAGTTACCCCAGCATATAAAAGCAATAGTGAACTAGGCAGATGTTAATGAATGCGGCATTATGGTAAATTTAATAAAACTAAAAACTCTAAACAAATGTGGTGGATATATTTCATCATCATAATAACTGAATAGTTCACCGACTTAATAGAAAATATTTATAAAAACGCAAAGCTACAGGTCCAGATCGACCCGGACACCAAGACCGAAGAAATTAAAATTAGCAGAGGGGTACGCCAGGGTGATACCATGTCGCCAAAGTTATTTACAGCGGCATTGGAAGATATTTTTAAAAACTTAGAGTGGGAGAATAAAGGAATTAAGATCGACGGCTCATACTTAAATCATCTGAGGTTTGCCGATGATATTGTCCTAATAAGTACCGATGCTGATGAACTGACAAGTATGTTGCATCAATTAAACCAAGCATCTAGTCGAGTGGGTCTAAAAATGAACTTGAACAAAACAAAAATTATGACCCGAACTAACATACAAATAATAATCGACAATCAGATAATTGAAAATGTTGACCAATATGTCTACCTTGGACACTCACTAAAACTTGGAAGAGAAAACCAGACCGCAGAGATAACAAGAAGAATTGGACTATCCTGGTGTGCTTTCGGTCGCCTAAATTAAATCTTCAAAAACCAAACCATTCCTATGTGCCTAAAAAGAAAAATGTACGATGCCTGTATTTTGCCCGTGGCTACTTATGGACTGGAGACTGCGACTATGACAGAGAAAAGCGCCGACAGATTGAGAAAATCGCAAAGAGCTATGGAGAGAAGAATGTTGGGAGTAACTCTTAGACAAAGAATAAGAAATGAGGACATCCGAGACAGCACCAGGATAACAGATATTATCGAGCGCATCGCACACATGAAATGGCAGTGGGTTGGACATGTGGCTAGACAGGACTGTGATCGATGGACTGCAAGACTCTTTCATTGGAGACCCAGAGAAACTAACCGGAGCAGGGGAAGGCCCCAAAAACGATGGCTTGATGACATTAAACAACACGTAGGACGACACTGATTTCAGCTGGCGAAAGACAGAGGTGCATGGAAAAGAGAAGGAGAGGCCTTTATCCAACAGTGGACAGTTACAGGCCGGTGATGATGATGATACTTAAAATTTTTTCTCTTGGGTTTTTTGGTTCATAAAAATGACACTT
>MU191228.1:19048-37218 GCA_016904865.1 Pissodes strobi | reverse complement strand
CAACAACCTGTTCTTGAATATTTCTAAGACTCATTTTATGGTCTTCCATACAAATCAAACCCGTGCGGAAATCGATTTAGATCTATGGTGCCAAAATTCACGGCTAAGCCGTGAAAAATCTGTTAAGTTTCTCGGTCTTGTCCTGGACGATACTTTGTCATGGGAGAGTCATTGCCTGGATTTGGCTGGCAGATTGAACAGTCTCTGTTTTGCTGTCCGAAATTTAAGGACTGTTCTGGAGCCACACCAGCTATTGAGTGTTTACTATGCTATGGTACACTCGCGCATTTTGTACGGCATCCAATTCTGGGGCACTTTTTCATTTACAGATACCGTTTTTAAATCGCAGAAACGTGTGGTCCGCTGTATGGCGGGTGTGTCAAGTCGAACTTCTTGTGTTCCCTTCCTCAAGGAATTTAAAATTTTAACTGTACCGTGTGCTGTAATATATCAAATTTGTCTTTTTGTGTTTGACAATAAGGAAAAATTCCTAAGAAATAATGAATATCATTCATATAATACTCGTTACCAGGATAACTTTTTAATACCAAAGAATAGATTAAGCAGATCAAAAAATTTCGTTCTTAACATAGGTCCAAATATGTTTAATAATTTGCCTTTGCAGATTAAAACTTGTAAGAGTTCACTGTCCTTTAAAAGAATGTTGAAAGATTTTTTAGTTGAGAAATGTTATTATAATATTAGCACATTCTTACATCCTTAAATTTAGAATTAGCATTAGAAATAGGTATTACATGCTGTTTTTTTTTTAATGTATGCTTTTTGTAACTTGACGATGTCCATATACAAATGTTGGAAAAATAAAGATTGTATTGTATTGTATTGTGTATACCGGAAAGAAAATATTTAACAAACCAACAAGTATTTGGAAAAGCCAAAGTAAATGTTTGGAAACCACGTGGAGAAGTTCCAAAGGAGACCCCAACTCCCATGTCAATAGTCACAAGACAAACATCAGCCCAACAACGTGATAACATAACACCTCAAAGCTCAATGTCAAGAAATAATCTTCGATATTATCAACAAAGACAGGTATACTTACAATCTTCTTCCCCAAATGTGTTCCAAAGCCAATCCAAACCAACTTTTTATTCTGAAGAATTACATTTTACTAACGGGACAGAATATGGTCAATCTGAAGAAAATGATCAACACTTGATTGAAAATGATGATTTTCTATTCCCACCAGAGACCATTGATATGGAAGATATTTCAGAACAGTGTCAACAATCAGAAGAAATAGATGCTGATCAAGAAGAAAATTTTACTCTACCAGCCTCTGGAAACAAGATCACCTAGAGCTAAACAGTACAGACCAACGACGATTACCATATATCGTCATTAATGGGTTTGATAAACCATTGAAACTTTTGTTAGATTCTGGAAGTCATATATCTCTTATTAGTCCTCATTTAGCCAGGGAATATTTTTCCAAACATATAATAACCAACCCAGTTACTATTAAAACTTCGTGTGGTCAACAGTTAGCTAAATATGAAGCACATATACCAGCATTCAAAGAACTTGAAACTGATGAAATAATTATTTTTACGCTTTTTGATTTCCATCCGTACTTTGATGGGCTAATTAGTTTCAGAGATCTCAGAAATATGGGATTTAACTGGAACTTACAAGAAGGATTTCTAGAAAGCAAAAAAGTCAAAATACCAGTATTTCAATGTTCACCAAGTAATTACAGTCTCTTCAATATAACTTTAAATGAAAACGAAATTTTGAAGACAAAACTTCCCACAAATGCAATGACAGATGGTGAATATTACATTCCAAAGCAAGAAATAAACAACCATTGCTTTATACCTGAATCCATAACAACTGTACAAAATGGGCAAGCTGATGTCGAAATATATAATGTACACAGCAACGATACTTAACGTAAATTTTAAATTTCCGCTTCAAGTAGAACCAATTAACAACTTTGAAATATTCAAGCGCAAAATTGTCAACTATGAGCCTTATTTAAATCAAGGAGAAATTGAAGACTTATTAAGATTAAACCATTTGAATACAGAAGAAAAGAATAAATTAATTAAAGTTTGTAAGCAATTTTATACAGTTTTTCATAATTCAACAGAACCCTTATCTTCAACGACAGTTACCACTCATACTATAAGAACAACCGATGATGAACCAGTATATGTAAAATCTTACAGATTTCCTGAAATACATAAGGAGGAAGTACAAAATCAAATTTCACAAATGTTGGAAGATGCAATCATCAGGAATAGTTCGAGTCCTTGGTCCAGTCCAATATGGATTGTCCCAAAAAACCTGATGCTAGTGGTTTAAAGAAATGGAGAATAGTTGTGGATTATAGAAAACTGAATAATAAGACCATCCAGGATAGATTCCCTATCCCTAACGTAGATGACCTTCTAGATAAACTGGGAATATCGCAATATTTTACAACATTAGATCTCGCGAGTGGTTTTCACCAGATTAAAATGTATCCAAATAGTATTGAAAAGACGGCATTTTCAACTAATGACGGGCATTTTGAGTTTCTAAGAATGCCTTTTGGGCTCAAGAATGCACCCGCTACCTTTCAAAGAATGATAAATGAAGTTTTGAAAGAACTGATAAACCGGATTTGTGTCGTATATATGGATGACGTTATAATATTTTCAAGTACACTAGATGAAGACATTCATAATCTAAAACAAGTATTCACAAAATTGCAACAACATAATTTAAAAGTGCAATTGGATAAGTGTGAATTCATGAAAAGAGAAGTGGAATTCTTAGGACATGTAGTGACCCCAAACGGCATCAAACCAAATCCTCGTAAAATAGAAGCTATCAATAATTATCCAATTCCTACAACACATAAGCAAATTAAGTCATTCTTAGGAATGATTGGCTATTACAGAAAATTTATTGACAATTTATCCAAAATTATAAAACCACTAACAAATTGCCTTAAAAAAGGGAAAAGAGTTGAACATAGTAAAGAATTTTTGGAAGCTTTTCAGACATGTAAAACTTTACTTTGTAATGATCCAATTCTAAGTCACCCTAATTTTACAAAACCATTTACTCTTACCACGGATGCAAGTAAGTTTGCAATAGGATCAGTTTTAAGTCAAGATGGAAAGGCTATATGTTATGCAAGTCGAACACTCAACCCAAGTGAAGTTAATTTGTCAGTAATAGAGAAGGAATTATTATCCATTGTATGGTCCGTAAAATATTTTAGACCATATTTATTTGGACGGCACTTTAAGATAAAATCAGATCATAAACCATTAAAATGGCTTGACAATCTCAAGGAACCAAATTCAAAATTAATACGATGGAAGTTACAATTAAGTGAATACGATTATGAAATAGATTACATAAAAGGAAAAGAAAATTTCGTAGCTGATGCCCTGTCAAGAAACCCTACAGTATCATACTCAATAGATAATTGTTCTGTAATAAATGAAATAGGAGATGCAGATGACGTAATCCAACAATATGTTGAAAATGAACAAAACCTCTTGACTACAGTACACTCATCTCAAGAAGCACCCTTACTAGGATTTCCATACTCAGAAACTCCTTTAAACCAGCATAAGAATCAAAAGATAATAAAAGTATCCGAATCATCTCCAGTACCACTCCACATAAAAGAAAAAGTATTCAATAACAACAGATATTTTGTAAATCTAAGGAAAAAACATATAGAAAATGATCTACAGGAATTTATGGCTAATCTAGTAAACAATGTAACATATTATATACATTTTCCTGATAAAACACACGAACAGTACTTTATTAGAATAATGCAAAACAAAATTGAAATTTTAAAATCTAAACTAATAATTTGTCCAACAAAGCTAACTGATGTTACAATTGAAAAAGACCGGCTAGACAAAATAAACTACCACCATGTTTCTAAAACAGGCCATCGTGGAATCGCAACTACAATTGAGTCAATAAAAAAGAATTACTATTGGCCTGATTTAATCAAAGACGTTACTAATTACATTAACAATTGTATAATATGTCAAAAATCTAAGTACGAAAGAACTCCAAATAAATTTGAATTTCAACCAATTCCAATAGGATCCAAACCTTTTGAACGGATTAACCTAGATAGTTTTTCAGTTTCAAAAGAAAAATTTTTAACCATAATTGACACCTTCTCAAAATTTGCTCAAGCTTATTCAATAAATGTTGCAAACGCCACCAATATCTTAGATGCTTTTTTTATTTTTATAACTCATTATGGAATACCAAATACAATAGTTTGTGACAATGGAACAGAATTTTCAAAATCTAGCGTTCCAAGATTTCTGCAAATTGCACAAAATAAATATTCACTATACAACACCAAGAAACCCTAATTCGAATAGCTATGTAGAAAGATTCCATTCTACAATATTAGAGTACATTCGTAGTCAAAGTCAGCAACATCCAGAGGACTCTTTAAACACGCTAATGAAGTATTCGCTTTTACATTATAATAATTCTACGCATTCAAGCACAAACTACACACCTTTTGAAATAGTATCGGGACATTTTAACTGCAAAAATCCTTTTGATATCGAAGAAAGTGATGTAATTTCAAAATATGTTGATGATCATAGAAACAAAATGACGGAGACATATAAACAAATACATACACAAATACTGAACAAAAAAGATGAACATTTAAAAAAAATTAATTCTAATAGAACTGAACCTTTTACCATATCAAAAGATGATCAAATTTATCACAAACAGCATACCCGAAATAAACTAACTTCAAAATTTGATAAAGTAGTACCAATAGCACAAACACATAATAAAATTAAGACAGAAACAACAAAATATTCCAAACACAATATTAAAAAAAGGAAGAAATATTAATTGCATTTCCTCTTCCTTTTCAGATGCATCAAGCCGTTTTTCTCTTCCATTTTTTATTCTTTGCCTTTAGTATTGCATCCATTCAAAAATTGTATAACCCTATCCTTCCAATTAAGCTTCAAAATACAAAAATTATCTCTAGCAAACATACTTTTGTAACATATTTGGACTACACAAATTTTCAAGACATGCACTTTTACCTTACACAGCAATTAAAATACCTTGCATCACATAAAAAACGTAGTGATCAGGCTCATAACTTAATTGAACAAGCCTATTCATTATTAAACAACAATGAACATTTGTTAAAAACCATAATTCCCTCAACTCGCCAAAAACGAGGATTAATTAATTTAGGAGGAAAGGTTTCTAAATGGCTTTTCGGTACACTAGACGCTGAGGATGGCGACAAAATTAACAAAGTCTTGGAATTTCTTAGCAAGAATGAAAATCTTCTTCAAGACAAAGTTAATGATGAACTCCATATTGCTAAAGAAGTAACAATAAGTTTAAACAGCAGTTTTTCACAAATTAAAAATAATATAATGACCAGTGCGCATCTAATCGCAATGTTAGAAGAGAGCATAAATGAAATAAACGTTTTAACTTTAATTATTAACTCACTGAATAGTCTTAATATTAAATGAAATCAAATCGTTAATGCCATTACTTTCGCTAATCTAAATGAAATACATCCACTTTTCCTTTCGTTAGAAAATTTACAAACCATAATTGAAAAAATGCATTCATTATATTCAAAAGATCAATTAGTTGACTTTTCTAATCAGCACAGTTATTATCGATTTTTAGGAATTCAGTTAATATACCAAAGTGAAAAAATAATATTTTTTATTCACTTTCCAATCTTAAGACCAGAAAATTTTACAACTTATTTTTTATATCCTGTCTTAATCCACAATAAAATTATTCTCTCCATAAATCCTTACCTTTACCCAAATGAGAAAAATGGTTTATTTCAATACGGGTCTGAACTTTGCGAGGAAGTTGAAAGAACTTACTATTGCAACAATCATCTTCAAGCCCAAGGAGACTGCATAATCAATGTAATACGATCCAATCAACCTACCAACTGTACCGCCTTAGACGTTCATCTAGAGGAAGTGGTCGCCAATCAAATTACTCCAGATCATATCCTGCTGAGCACTCCACGAGACACAATTATCACAGAAAACTGTGATGTAGAACGACGTCAACAGATATCACCTGGCAGTTATCTGATTACCTTATCTGATAAATGCACTCTACAAGTGAATCATGAAGTATTTATACATGAAAATTCTATACTTCCTGCTGCAACGGTGGTTCAATTACCTGCAATACAACTGTCAAATATACCGCAGTACCTAACTAAAATGAAGTTAAAGAATATCAATTTGGATACTATCTCGTCCCTCATGCAAAAGATTAATTCCCAGCATGAATTAATCCTACCAAATGGTCCCAAGGAAAGCTACTCAATACCTTTGTGGTTGTCACTCCTTATTTGTGGCTTACTTTGCTGCATATGTTTCGTAGCTGTCACTTGTTACTACCGTTCATGTTATCCATATCCATGGATACCGTATCTCCTGAAGAAAAGAAAACCAGCAACCTCAGAAGCCAACAGTCAGCCTAGCTTATCCGACCAACCATAGGCTTCCATTTTAGGTGGGAGGAGTTACGCCTGTACTACGTACTAGTGCCGTATAGGGATAATAATAATTATTAATATTGTCTCACAGTGTAATGTGCGCGGTAATATGAGAAACCTATGTGTAGGTAAATAAGATAAATCTCGATGAATGTCTTAGTATGATTTTTTCTCGTACCATATCATATTATATTTCGCTTATTATGATTTATATCAGAAGTTATCTATTAGGGAAGATATAATCTTTCGTCTATTCGTAATTAATTTAATGTTTTATCTTTTATACCGAATATTATCTCATTAATGTGCTAATGATATATTTCTGCCGTATTTTATCATTTATCATTTACTATAAATATTTACACGTTTAGAATTATAACAGTTAGGTTGCCAGCTGTTCTTAGAATAAATCGCTGTTCAAGTATCACGAGTTTCTCTAGCTCAAAGAAACAGTTTGCTTCTACGAACCGTCGTAAACTAATAGAGGCAATAAACGTTACTAAATTTGCATGCATCACAGAGGATGAGCGTTCGTCTCGCTGTTGTTCGTGAAGACAGTTCGCCTTCCCCATGTAAAGCCAGGGCCGCACATGCGGCAGTCGGCGAACTTCAAATGTTTGCCAACTACCGAATCTAGCCAAACGGAATTCGCTTTTTCATCCACACATGCGGGCATTGCCGAACTCCGATCGAAAAAGTGGGAAACGCCGAATGTTCGCCAGAAAGTTTAATTTGAAAATAAACATGAATAGCGATGATTCTGTGACAATTGCTGCGGCTGCTTTTGTCGTGTTATGCGGCGGGTTTTTATGGCTCTAGGCCTGAGACACTATTATCCCGCAAATGGTCAGACTCCCCTCGAAACAAAATCCTAGATACCTGCTGGATTTCAGGTTAATAAAAGGAAAGTAAAAATATGCTGCATAAAGAAGAGTACCTACCTAAATAATGAATATGTATGTATATAAACAATATTCAATCTACGCAAAGTGCCACAATACAAAATATCACTTGCTTACTAGGTGAAAGGTGAAACAAAACCACTCTCACAGTCTCCAGCCATTGTTAAAAGCGAACTACAAATGTCTGGACGTGTGAATGACTTCACGAACAACAGCGAGACGAACGCTCATCCTCTTTGATACATGCAAATTTACCGACACCGCGCGGGAAAAGGCGAGCGAGTTGCCGAACGATTTGCCAAACTGCAAACTTCCCATACGCACTGATCGCAGTTCGGCAAACCCTTGCTCGGAGTCCGCCGAATGCCGCATGTGTGGCCCCGGCTTAATATATTTTATATGGTTCGCCTTTAACAACGTCTGGAGATTGTGAGAGTGAAGTTTTGTTTCACCTTTCACCTAGTAAGCAAGTGATATTTTGTATTGTGGCATTTTTGCGTAGATTGAGTATTGTTTATATACATACATATTCATTATTTAGGTAGGTACTTTTCTTTATGCAGCATATTTTTACTTTACTTTTATTAACCTGAAATCCAGCAGGTATCTAGGATTTTGTTTCGAGGGAAGTCTGACCATTTGCGGGATAATAGTCGCTCAGGCCTAGAGCCATAAAAACCCGCCGCATACCACGACAAAAGCAGCCGCAGCAATTGTCACAGAATTATTGCTATTCATGTTTATTTTCAAACTAAAACACTTTTTCGATCGAAGTTCGGCAATGCCCGCATGTTTGGATGAAAAACCGAAGTCCGTTTGGCTAGATTCGGTAGTTGGCGAACATTCGCAGTTCGCAGACTGCCGCATGTCCGGCCCCGGCTTCAAACGGGTGGTTCTTACATCTCTTTCGCCGCAATAGTTTCTCTCTCTTACTGGCCAATCTGTAATTTAATCTGTGACGTGAGAGGTTGCGGAGATACGAGAGACAGCCTTGACACTGCGCAACTAGACGTCATGCCACGGGCTGTTACCAGGCTATAGAAGATATATGAAGAGTGTTTTATTTGCAGTCGAGGTCTATTTCGACGACGGTAACAAGAAAGGTCCAAATAGCAGTGTTGACTTATTTCGAGTAAAAATCTTTGATCTACGAAAATTTATAAGCAAAGGGAAAGAGCCATCCTTTAGAAATTTGGCGTAACATCTATGCGAAAATACAACAAAGATTCTATGAACATTTGTGCAACGAAGTGTAGACCATGCGCAGTCGTTATTTTCGAATCAGCCGATGTAGTATTCTGAAACGCCAGATGATATCAAATCCAGCATACTGTACTCCATACCGTTGCCATTTTTGTGTTGTGGTATATTTCGGAGTATTTTCTATATGTTTTTGCAAGTTGTTTCGACTTAATAACTTGGTTGGATTTATTCATGTACTGAAGGGTGAAGCGTAGTTTATTCGTTTATTGTGATTTGTATATTTCCTTAACGTTTTATAGTTTAGACGCTGGACACTATTACTAGTGGTAAGAAAATTTGTTATCCAAATAAGGGCAAAATACCAAATACATCATATTTTCGGTAAGTATATATGATTATATCGTGTTTTCCATTGGTGCTTTGCATAACTTTATTTTAAAGCAATTTTTTTTAGTTTTTTACAGTAAAAGCTAAGCAATGGTGGAATTCCAAATATGTTATAGTTTGATTATGTGACTATAATCAAGATCTACAATCCATCTATCTAAACCACAAAACTAAAATTGAAAAATTCTATTAAATGAAAAAATACTACTATTTTGAACTAAAATTAAGAAATCTGAGGTAAATATAAATGGACATTAAAATTTCTGCCAATTTTGAATGACAGCGTGTTTTCTAAAAACTACATAAGTTCATTTTCATATTTTGGAGACAGAGAGAAAAAAGACAAATACCTTAGGTGTTGGGCTTTTGATATAAAAATATCAAAATGAACGATTGTAATATTTTTAAGACAATACTCCCGAATGCAAAATTGTCTGGTTGTTTTGATGCACGAGTATAATTCAAGAGAATATTATCTGAACAATGAACATGTTTTGCTTGGGAAACTGACGTTATTTTTATAAATTGACTTATGCCAGCATCAATTTCCAATGGAATTTACGAAGCAAATATCGCCATGCCCTTTCGGTTTCTAGAGTGCAATTACCGTTGTTATTTGTCGATAATTGGATTGCATGTTTTAGTTAAAAAAATTCTAAAACCTGTGTTCTGTTTACAGCCAAACGACGAATTAATTTAATGCCTAAATTTGAGAGTACACTCCTGACCAAGCTTCGACAGCCAAGGCCGGCCAAGTTTCAACTGCGCATGTTGTCTTTTGCCTGTTTACATTCTAGCCTCGTAAATTTGCGGCACAAATCGAACGCTATGGAGATTATTTTTTTTTTAGATCAGTGGTAATATCCGACAAAAAATGATAGTACTAAATATGTTACGTTAAAGGTTATAGACAATATTGTAGTATGAAGGATATCTGCTTCTACGACTTCCGTTATGTGAGATACGATTACATTTCAATAGGCTATGCATCTCCAGTCATCTTCAGGGGAATACTAAATAAATTACATGCCTACAAGATATTTTATACTAATACTAGATGCAGCAATGCAGAAAAGAAGTGGGTACAGTGATGCGCACAGTGTCAGAGTTATTATGAATACATTTAGATAATAAAAGCTTTAATACTCTCCTAATATCTACAGAGCGTTTAGTAAAATAGTCAGGATTTGGGATCTGAATCTTCTTTTCCTCCACTGTAACTCACTTAGAATAATTTTGGCTTCTGACCACATGTGCCTATGCATGGTCAGCGGTACCGAGTTTCCAAGTCTACCCTCATATTATGTTTTTCGGCGAAGCTCACCGATCTCTATTTGTAGTTGTCTTTATATCTCATCCATATTGGTATCGGATCTCGTAGTTTTAGTATTTCCTAATTTTCTGGATGGTCGGGTGGCTCCTTAAAGCATTGCTTGAACTAAAAGCGGTATTAATATCATAGCACTCTCCTATAATTTTCAGTTTTTCGGAAAGGTCTTAGAATGTCAGGCATAGGAAGCAGTTATTTTTCTTATTTTATTTGTGTTGTCCTGTTCTTACTCTGTCTATTAGGTTCATGGGATAACCATTGTTATGTAGGTCTTCTTTAGTTCTTTTAGTTTCCTGCCCTAGTGTGGCCTTCATGATAACTGCACTTTTCACCAAAATCGTTACAAAGTCATATTTCGCATTGTTTGAGAAATTTGATAAGTAATTGGAATGTTTTGTGTGTGTTGGTTTTCGGTATACTGGTGTAAGGTTACGGTTAATAATTTTCTGTGCTAAGACATATAGGAAGGGTAGATTGCAGTACTCTTCTTTTTCCATCATGTATTTCATGGATGGCCTTAGGTTGTTGAGGAGTAAAATAAATTCCTGGAGTTTGTCGTAGTTTTCGTACCTTAATTGTCTTCTCGAAGGCTAAGTTTCTTGAAACTTTGAAAAATTCTGTGAACGAGCAAGGGCTTTACTGAAGTTCAGAAAAAACTTTCATGCTCATTGCTTAGAAATAGGTGATTAAACCCGAAATACATTAGGAATAATACGTTGGTCTTAGTCTTGTAGTAGAAATTGAACATGGCCCTCCTTTTTGTCAATTTAATTATGTACTGAGACCACAGTATACGGAAAACCAACACACACTGAACATTATCTCACTACTTTTATAAGGCAAACCTACAGACCAATGCAATGGTTATCCTATAAAACTGATAGACTAGCAACTTGAACAGTGCAAGAACAGGACAAGGCAAATAGATGAAGAAAAACAACGAAGAGCTGCTTCAAAGGCCTTTCCAATAAAAAATCGGAAGGGTAGGCTGCTCTTATGATATTAACACAGTTTTTAGTTTAGTTTAAGGAAAAACCTAACTGAGACCATCAGCCAGAAGGGAATAATAAGCTGCTTCTACAGGTTCTAATAGTGTGAGGATTTCTATGTTGGTGGGACGAAAAAACGCTAGAAATAAAGATCGATAAGCATCTTAAGAACACAGTACGAGAGGAAACTGAAAAATCCGTTGCCGTTGGCTATGTATAGACAGATGGCCATCACATAATGTGGGCAGAAGCCAAAACTATTCTAAGAACATGACAGAGAAAATTAAATTTAAGGAAGCATCCGAGACAAACCAAGATCCTGACAGTGTCAGTTAGCATTCTGTAAGTATTAGAAGCATATGTCAATCTATAATAACTCAATGCAATCTTAGGATAACACATAAATGAACTCTCACATTGTACATACGCAAGTCTGCACCCATTTCTTTCCTGCATCAGTGAACCTTATTTTGATATAAATTAATTTGTAGGCAAGTAATTTATTTGGTATTCACCTGAAGACCACACAAATAAAGACATTCACTTTACATAAGATATTTGTTGATCAATACTTAGGGTGATGTGGATAAAAAACCACAAGAAAAAACTGAGACGAATAAAAAATGAAGTCCTTTTAAATAGGCGAAATAATCCCGAAATGTCAAAACAATACCAGCGTATCAAAACAAAAAGTGGAATAGAGGTAAAAAATATCCAAAAACGAAGAGGTAGCTGACCATCGTACTAATCCAAATATTGGAATTGGTAGGCCAAGCAAGCCCAAAATAACTATTTAATACATCGCAACAATCAAAAACGGATACCTACTCCTCACATTTGTCACGATGCTACACACTCCTATCGATAGAGCAGACAAATGCTAGGCATCAGCGTTACTAAGGATCACTGTATATAAAAAAGTTACTCTTATCAGTATTAAAGCATTTTGCTATTTTATTAGTGGTGGTCTTCTCTAAAGATTTACAATTCCGAAATTCGACATTACTAAGAGCAATGTAGTGTTTCTCTTCAACTTTTACAATGATGGAAAGTGTCCATGGTAGGTAGAGTCAATATTAAATATATATTACCTGCTCATTAAAAAGAATTCATGCAGTGAAGTATACATATAAATGCTTCAAATATAAGCATAACAAAGTAGTAAGCTCTGACTGAAAAACTTCCCGTACTTACGATTAATTTTGTTTGCTTCGCCTACACTTTGAATCTGTGACCATGCTGCTGATATCCAAAGGCGTATTAAGTAGTCGGGAATCAATTTCATCAAAAAGTATCACCCTATTATGCCGCCACAGAGACCTTCTTGCCGTACAAGTTGTTATAAGCAAATTTTACGTTTTATCATGCTAATCTATGAAGTAATAAACATTGACCGAAATGTTTGAGATTGAATTAATTTAGATATTTCTATGGAGACGCATTGGCTCTTACCCGAGGGCCCATCTCGCACCTAATGGTAATATATAATTTAAAGTTACTCGCTCCTCGTTTGGATATTCAACCATATACATTCTAGTGGTTCTGGAGTATGCAGAATAAGGTTCAGTATTGGGGCAGGCTAGGAATCCTTAAAGATTGGAGATAATGGATACAACCGCTTTAGGCTAATATTGCAAATGATTTTTTCTCTGCACACATACATGATTTTTATATATTTCCTATTAAGGCAATCAATTTTAAAATTTATTTTTAAATTAATTTGAAGGCTGGCAATTGTGTTCCTCATTGTGTATTTGCGATGAGTAGCTGTTAATTGGCGTTTTTGGCAGCGCGCCCGAAAATGATCAGTGATCACCAAAGTGTCTCCTAGACTATTGTAATAAAATACCTATTTTTAGTTTCCCCTGTTGATCTACTTAAGTTATTGTGGTGGTAATTAGGTATAACAAATTACCCAGCGACCTATTAATAGTTTTGATCCTCAAGAAGATTTGATTATAAGGCTATAAAACAATTAATATTCTTCAAGTCTATCATGTAAGAGGACAGTTATCGGCAAAGGAAACAAAATAGAAAAAGCGCGGCTATTACACTGAAGATAGTCAGTAGCCAATATCGGTAAGTTTTAAATAGAACACATAACGTAAGATCGATAATTAAAAATAGACGGACGTTAAAGTAAGACGATCTTTTGTTTGCTTAAAAATTTAGGCAACGAGAACGAAATCATCACAGGGTGTCCAATAATTTTTAGAAAATATTATTGTTTAATTTAATTATTGTTTAAATATTTAAGCTGATGGAGATCTACTTTTCCCCTTTATCAGAACACCCGAACGGTCACGGGGAATATTTTATAAAAGTTTAACAAAAATAGTACAGCGAAATTCACTATGGCTACTAGGGGCCTCTACAAAATATAATATCTCAACAGGTAGTGAAAGAAAGCAGCTACTCAACCCAAAATATCTGTATTTGTAAGTACGAACCTGCGCAACTTACCGTGAACGTTTGCAATACCTATATTTTTTGTTTTTTTTTTGGTAAGATTTGCAAATGCTCAGATACGCAGCCCCTCGGGTAAGGGGAACTCATGACTTGTGCATACCCACTAAAGGCTGATTTTCATATATAGGACTGTGCACCGACTGTGCGCCTACCGTGCACCTACCGTGTCCTTGTCACTGTAAATCAAAAAATGATATGTTCCATATAAAACGCACTGCAGCCCTTATTTACATTTTCACATATAGGACTGTGCTACGACCGTGTTGCGGTCGTCCAGTCCTATTGTGAAGACGCGCGACGGCCGCAGCATGGTCGGCGCACAGTCCTATATGTGAAAATCAGCCTAAAAGCATACTGTCCTTCACTTGGTGTTAGTGCACTCTTACACCGTCTTTCGATGGCCTGCTGGTCTTACCATGTCTTGAGTGTTTTGTGAGATAGTGTTAGTGGGTATTAATTTATTTTCTGCTTACGTTTTCTGCGTTGTTAGTAGGTGCTAACACTATTTTATGTTTTTATTTTTGTGTTGGTTTTATGTCGTATAATGTGCGTAATAACAGTCCATCTTATAACTTCAAGTTCAGAATCATAAATACAAGCCATCATAATGTATGGCGAAAATGCTGCTTAATATTTTCTGCCTGGCATAAACAAATAGATTACTATACTAATAGTTTTTCTTATATTAAGGATGCATTACAACCTCAAATCATCCTTTGAAATTTTTGGCATACCTTTAATCAAGATCTGAGCAAAATTGTATTAAACTGTCCCTAGGGAAAAAACTTTCTGTTTTGTCTGGGGGCATCATTCGAAGTTTCTTACATTGTTATAGAGGTTTTATTATATTGGCTTCCTAAGTCGGATTGATATCAGATGACTGAATCGCGAATTTATTTTAACCCAAACTAAATCTAGAAGTACGAACTTCAGCTAAATCTAATTGGAGATATATAAGCCACATGGGATATCGCGTCGCCATATAGACTCATCTTTTTCTTTCTTAAAAGTTCTGGGGTTGTTTACTTCAAACTTTTCTTAATTTTTACCTTGTCAGGTGATTGTTAAGAGGAAATGTTAATACGGTTAAATGTACACAGGGTGTTCAGTTGAAAACTTCCCTGTCTAAATATTTAGAAAATCAAATCGTTCCAAAAAATCGCCAAGACACATTAGGTGATATACATAAAACTGTTTATCCTCATGCAGCTTTATGTATGTCCCACATAAATTTAAAATGAGAATGGGGGTCAGGTGGGATATGTTGGATCGATGAATGACTTTTATGAGTATCAAATAATAAAACTTTATTAAAAATTGCGAAAAGCAAATATTCTTTTGTATAATCGGTCTAGGAATAGAAAATTTTGCTTTACTCATTTATTATGCATTCTTTTTTAAACAAAGAGAAAAATCTTCTGGCGTACATTACTAAAAATAAAGCACAAAAAATGGATTGTATCTCTTGATCTCTCTAATAATATTTGGACCACCAAACACCCAAAAATTAATTTTAAGAAGATAGTTATTGGGTGACTCGTTTAAATTTCTAAGCTTCTTTAATATATTTGACATTCAGCCATTATAATATTTTCTGCTACCAATTGTGGAAGTCCAAAATGGGAGATTCCGAAAATATTCGTTTCGTAATCGAATAAGTAGTCCAAAAAGTTGTAGCTACTCTCCTACTACATTGAATTATTTAAATCTGAGGACCGCAGTGACTGATCTAAATTTTTGCAAATCCAACATATCTATATGTACATGTACGAACCTCCGCAGCCTCCATTGATGTACATATGCGAGCTAGCCGAGGCCTACCGCTTCTAAGAATCTGGAAACTAGTAAAGCATGCAAGATGCCAGATCAGGTGATTTACATAAAATTATTCATCCTCATGCAGTCTTGTGCCAGAACTACACAAATTTAAAACGGGAGAAGGGGTCAAATAGGGCACGTTTGATCGATGAATGATTTGTATTATTATCAAATAATAAAACTTTAATGCAAATTATGAAATACAAATACTCTTTTATAAAAATTGTTTTTGAATAATGGCGGTCTAGGAATGACAAATTTTAGCCCAATTGACAGGACATTAAATATCACATTTATTCCCAAAGAGCCTTAGTATTGATTTATGGTTAAGAAGGTGATAATAGCTATTAATTATGTATCAATTTTCATACAAAAAATTATCTTCAAGCGTACATTCTAAAAATAAAATAGAATAAACGGATTGTATCTCTTGATCTCTCCAATATCATTTGAGCCACCAAACCTCCAGGGATGATTTTTAAGTAGAAGGTTATTAATGGCTGGTTAACATTCTAAACAACTGAAAACAATTTCTTTTAACATTTTTGACATTAAAGCTATTGGAGAATTTTGTGCTACCAGTTAAATTTCCAAAAAAAATGAGAGATTTCGACAGTATTCCTTTCGCAATCGAATAAGTATTCTAAAAAGTTGTCGATAATCTCCTGCTATATAGGATTTAAATCTAGGAAACGAGGTGATTAATCTGCATGTAAAATACAGACTTATGAGCTTATAATATTCTGCGATAATATGCATTGCAAATAGATACGCTCAAGACTATCAAACAACGTTAACTAGGGCACTTCCTGTTCGTTATGAGAAATGAGCATCCATGCATCTTCGAACTAAATAACACCAAATAATTTTAAGGATTGTGCTTAGGTGTCAGTTAGACAATTAATTATCGCCTTATGAACTCCCAGTCTTTCCCGCTCATAAGTTGTGTAGAGCTGAACGCATTTTGCAACGTAGGCATTCATCAAAGTAACACATTTCGACTAAATTATTTTTTTGGTTATTCTTAATTTTAATCATATGTGTACGACTTAGCAACATGATGCATCTATCAACCCTGATTTTATTGAAATTCTAGATGTCTCTTGAAGGAACACTATACAGTCTAAAATAAAACTGTGCAACAATCAATTAAATTAATTTAATTGGAACGGCATGTGCATCAATTATTTTCCTGTCGCATAAATAAATAGGCAATGACTTAATATTGTCAGATCTGCACTTGGCATCTACGGCCGTCTGGAGGGTCTTGTGGTGCATAGCTCCAAGATGAAGGTATGTAGGAAACTCGAGAGGTTTATAAAATAACTTATCTATTATCTTCAATACGAATGCCAATACTAAATTTTAATGAGACGCATGTACCTTTGCAGTTGAGAGTGGTATACTTTACAAAACGAAATCTTTAAGGTTTAGATTAAAACTATCTTTAAGGCTAAGATTCTGACTTTAACGGCTTAGATTAAAAATGGCTTTAAATTATATTGGTCTTATATACTAAGGAGGTAGGTTAAGATACGAAGTTCAGGCGGACTTTTCCAATAAGTAGTTGTAATGGACGGGTGTAAGGATTTTCCAGGGGACTTTTCCTTAAGGGAGGTTTAGGATGAGGTCAGAACACTCAGGCTTTGAAAATAGAAGGGCTCACCTATAGAACGTAATTGCACTGGAAAGCATGTGATCTGTAATATAAACACTTATGAAGAAAAGAACTAACTGCGAAAAATTTAATTCCATATCACTTTTAATGTGTATATGTCATATGAAGGTTATCTGAACAGAATTCGAAAACTTGTAAGATATTTTCAGTTAACTTAAATTCCTTTATTTATTTAGGCTGTATTAAACATATCATTAAACCTACAAGTAAGTTTAATTAACACATCTTCTTTTGTCATGCAGTTTTGACAAAATAAGAAATATCAGCAGTTATGACGACACTTTCTTTAGATAATATACATGACAATGTTCATCCCAACTAAATATAAAAATGTTGACAATCAAAGATATATCCAAATTCAATCATGTTTTAAATTTTATTTTTTGATGTAGTCTAATCAAGAAAGAAAGTTTGTGTATGATTGTCACAGCAAGCCAACTAAAAACTAAAAATATAATGTTTTTCCAAATTTTATTAAAATTGTTTTATCAAAATCTTCTCCAGTTATAGAAAATTTACATTATTTTGCCAGACAGAAATGACTAGATTTAAAAATCAAAAGTTTGTTCAGTAAACGAAGTATGTTTGAATTAAAGGCATACAGACTGTATAACAAACTAACATTTAGTTTAGATCAACAAATACTGAATATGACGAATGGTACAAGTTCCCGAGAAAAATAGTTTTAGTAACTGCTATAAAATATGCCAAGAAAATGTCATCCATCATTAAAACATTTAAAAACTGAGACGAATGAAACCTAATTCTGTTAGTTCTCAGGAACTCGTAAACAATGTGGAGGTAAAACAAATCCTTTCGATATTTTGATAAAGCTGAATTGGATGTTTTAAATAAAGGTGTGAATTTTGCA
>MU191228.1:0-15639 GCA_016904865.1 Pissodes strobi | reverse complement strand
AATAATAATAATAATAATAATAATAATAATAATAATAATAATAATAATAATAATAACAATAATAATAATAATAACAATAACAATAATAATAATAATAATAATAATGTGAGTATGTCCACACCTGTACCATGGGACAGCACCCCTTTGGACTGTTAAGCTATGGATAACCAAAACCTAGCCTCGGATGTGCCGACCGTACGGGCTTCTGTTGGCATGGGACATGACAGCCCGGCGCGTGGAACGACGAATCTGGCGGCGTTACCACGTTTAAGGAATCCGCTGGGCAAGTCAAGGACCAGGTGAGAATGGTTTGGATGATGTTCAACAGAATCACGCCTATGCCACCAATAAACCAATAAACACAGGGCGTATGCGTTGGACTACACAATTGAACATGAGCTTAATGTACGCATATTACAGAGTCACAAAGATCGAGGCAGACCTCACTTTGTACCGAGGAAGGCTGCACCAACTATGGCACCAAATACATCCAGAAATACCCAGAACACAACAAGGTTTGGCCAGTCAGGTGAACTCAATAATCAGAAGACAAGCACTCTCCAATGCGGAGTTGGATGCGATCAAAGCAAGGTTAAGAGAAGAAATCAGACCACCTGATGAGAGAGCTGTAGAACAAGAAGACGGGAATCAAGGGGAAGGTCAAAACAATGAAATACAAATTGATAACATACAAAATGAAGGTGTGGCAGCAGGTGAAAGACAGACAGGTGGTGAAGAGGATGCGGAAAACAGGAAGGCGATACTGAGATCAGATATGCAGAGCAATTTACTGAAATATAATGGTATTCCAATAGAAAATCGCCCAAAAATACTGAACTTAATACGCAATAAGAATATCTAAAGCACAACAAGCTGTGTGAATACTATATTAGGAGAATACTTACCACGTTCTCTGTGCGGCTGCAAAGACTGTCTGTGAGGCACACGGAGTAGACCTGGAAAAAATTAAAAACAAAACTAATCAAAAGGGAAGAACACCAAGAGATACGGACTGTCCCCCATGGCGAAGAAGGATAGAGACCAACATAAATTAAACAAGAACGAAATTGTGTATACTCACCGAGTACATAAAATACCAGAGAAGACCGTCCGTCCGGGTAAGCAAGAAAGCGGAAAAAATACTGCCAAAATTTCAACAAATACTCCAAATCACCAGCAGGAAATCCACCTATTCTGTGATCGATTAAAACAAAAGGTGGCTGTCTTAAGTGCACGCATAAGGAGATACAATCAGGCTAAAAAGAAGCGAGATCAAGTAAAATTATTCGAACAAAACCAAAAGCAGTTTTACCGAAATCTGAAAACCAGAATATAAACTGTTCTACCTACCCGAGTGAAACCGATATGCTTAATTACTGGAATGGTATCTGGGGAAAAACAGAGAGACATGAAAATTCTTACTGGCTAGAAGATGAAAAACGAAGAACTCGTCAACTAGAGGATATGCCAGACATCACCTTTTCAAAAGATTTTATAGCAAACGCAATCAACAAAGCACCGCTCCAGCGCCTGACGGAATCCACAACTTCTGGTTGAAGAAATTTACAGCAATCCACGGGATCATGTCTAAGCAATTCCCGGAGATTCTTGAACACCCTGAGAAGCTTCCCAAAATGGTGTTCGGCGGAGTAACATATATGCTCCCGAAAAAGGAAAGCGCAGTAGACCCCCAAGACTATCGCCCAATAGCATGTTTGTCAAATATTTACAAACTACTGACAAAACTCCTGTGTACCGAAATAACAGAACATCTGGACAAACATCATGTTGTGGCCACAGAACAAAATGGATGCAGAGCAGGATCAAAGGGAAGTAAAGAGCTTCTTATAATAGACAATGTAGTAGACAAACAGGCAAAAGATAAACTGAGAAACCTATCTGTAGCTTGGATAGATTGTAAAAAAGCGTATGACTCAGTCCCTCATTCGTGGCTAACAGAGATACTCAGACTGTTTAAAATCAATCATAAAATAGTTAACCTACTACAGCAAGCCATGGCGTAATACCTGGGTGGCAGCCTAAGCCCGATTGTTTGGCGTTGAACCCGTTAAGTAGCATGCTAAAAGACAGCCCGTATGGATATAAAATCACAAACAAAAATGAGACGCGTCTATCACACTTAATGTACATGGACGACCTAAAAATATACGCCACTAGTAAAGACCAATTACAGAGTATGCTGGAAATGATGTCAAGATTCAGTAAGGACATTAAAATGGAGTTCGGTCTCACCAAATGCGCCATATTACTTCTAAAAAGAGGAAAATGCACAGCCAAACCGAACCTGAGACTATTAGATGGAAATAGAAACTCTAAGTGCCCCAGGTTACAAATATTTAGGAATGCTGCAAACTGGACACATTCAAGATAAAACGATGAGAGCGAAAACCAGAGATCTCTACCTTAAGCGTGTAAAAGTAGTGGCTAAGACATACGAGTACTTACCAGCTAAACGTAAGATTCAAGCCATTAATGCTTGGGCTGTGACTATCCTGACACACTTATGGAGTCATAAAATGGTCAAACACAGACTTACAGGAATTGGACAGGTCCACCCGACGAATACTCACACAGCATAGAATAATCCATCCTTCTTCTTCTACCTCTAGATTATACATACCGAGAACCAATGGAGGACGTGGACTGCTGAACCTTGAGAGCACCTGGAATAAGGAAAAATATAAATTAGCAAACTATTTTAGAAATAAAGATACTGCACTCCATCAAGCGGTCGTAAGTACTGATTTGGCATATTCACCAATAAATCTAGCGCAGGACCTTGAAAAGCTGACCATCCGCACAGCCCAACAGACTTTAGCAGAAAATAAGGGAAAGAGTCTGCATGAAAGATATTTTAATGACTTGGAAACCAAAAGTGTAGATAAAGAAGCTTCTTTAAGTTATCCTAACACAGGCTCATTAACAGGAGAAACAGAAGGCTTTTTCTGCGTTATACAAGAACAGGAAGTAAGTACTAGAGCGTACAGGAAAATATGCTTAAAGAAAACCTGACGTCGGATAAATGCAGATTTTGTCAGAAAACCGCCGAATCAATTTATAATATTATCTTGGTTAGCAAATGTCTCGCTCTAATTAGGATCTTTGATGTCTTATTTTGGTATGCTGAAGTTAATGCCAAGTTGAATTTATACAATTTATATTAAGGTTTCTCGACATTCTTATATAGAGTATTTTCCTAAATGCTACCCTAGTTTCATCAATATATTCATAATAGAAAATTTAGTGGCGCCTTCGCCGAACTGTCTATACTCTACCACCCACACCTATAAATATTAACACCGCTGAGTAAACCAGGCATATGGACCAGTTGTTAAGCAATTAACTAATCGCATAACAAAGGATGAAAATACAAATTATGTCTACATATCATATAATCCTCGATATACTGGAGGACGCGAAAAAAAATGTTATAACGTATTATATTATGCATTTTTCCAGTAGGGCTTAAAGAACACTAGGCTTGAGACCAATGCATGCGCAGAATGCACCATAGTATCTCGTCATGGACGCCTAAGGCCTACTACTATGAACCGGTCCTGGTCCGCCATGATCTGGTAATGAATCGGTCCATCACCGACACTTTTTTCTAATAAGAGAATGTTTCTTACCATAAATTCAATATATCTATCAAAACTATATTTTGAAGCAGTTAACATGGACTTGAATAATTTTATAATTATTTTTTTATTTTTTGATCAGACTGATTTAGACGTTTATATTATTTTACAAAACTATATACATCTATTTTTAAAGCAAAAAAGTAAATAAAATGTATAATAATGCACTATTTTGCTTGGCCTACGAGATATGACGTACAGCATCACTTCATTGTCATTAACTTGTAAGAGCTATTGATATAGTCAGATAGCAAATTGAAGTTTGACAACCTTCTCTACGGTAAGCATTACAGACACATTTCTATGTCAAAACTTCAGGACGAGAACTAAGTTATAGATTTCTAGTTAGCTTACACTTTAAATTCCATTCCAGAATCTATTTCAACAAAACGTTTTCACCGATCTCTTTGTTGTCCAGCTCTAATCGGTTAGAGTTTCCTCGCCGAAAGGCAAAATCTATTTTACTTCGTTTAATATGTGCCGTTCTTTCCGATCCATTGATATTTCTCGGTTTTTCTATTGCCATTCAATGGGTCGCACTCAATAGAATACCCGTATTTATTGTGAACCATTTATATAAAGATTTACACAATCATGAAAATAAATTTTATTACTGTTTGATGACGTATTATTTGACGTATATTTACATTGGTTGTTTAATAAAAAATATTTAACGTACAATTCTCTCAGTTTGTAATATAAAAGTAGGATTTGCCTGATGCTTTCGTATTTACTCAGTGCCTGTGGGATTTAAAATGAATATTATGGTGATTAAAGAAACTATAAATTCGGAATATAGTCAAGAGTGACTTCAACTATTTGAAATTGAATTATTTTAAGCTTTACGAATGTGAAGATTACATAAACTATAGTCGAACTAATCTGCCGGACATAGATAACGCATCAAGAACAAATCAAAATTTAAATATCGATATTTTAATTAAGAAAAAAGATATCAAGTTACGGTTTTTGGTGTTCTTTTGCCTGTGTTTTTCTTGCATTACGTTTAAAAAAAGCTCTGATAAGGGAAAGAACAAAATTTTCGGAGTTTTTGCGAATATATAAGGGTATAAATTAACATTCTGTATAAACTTTTTTTCATTCCGGTAAGTTAATTGCATGACTACATACGTCAAAGAAAAAAGAATAATACAGAATGTGAATTTATACCCTTATATTTTTGCATAAGCTTATTAACTCCAAAAATGTTGTTTTTTTCCTCTACCAGAGTTTTTTTGACGGAATGCAATCTATTTGGGCTCTTCAAAATTCTTGATGTATTCTTAAGAGAAGTCTTAACGTGTATATGCGATAAATTTACGATCTGTAGCTATTACCAAAATGGCCTAAATCACACAAATTATATTTTAAGATATATGAGCCTTGGGTTAAAACGTTATTGAAAAATCCTAAATGAAAAAATAATAATATTTTGTGATAAATGTTTTGAATGATGTCTTTCTTAAATTTATAAAGCAGAATAAATATAAGGTTTTTGTGTAATATGCATGATTTTTAGTAATTAGTGTGACTTAGACCACTTTGGCTGTCAACGCTCTTTTAAACAAATTTGATAAAATAATTAATAACAATAATAATGCTAATAACTTAGTACTTTAGTTTCACAAAATATAACTCAATCAACTGGATAATAATTGACAAACTTTCAAAAAATATGTACCAAATTAGTCATATTCGACATTTGGATCTCTAATAATATATTTAAAATAAGCCCAAGTTGTAAACATACATATTTATTTTGCAGTACGATACAATGGAATAAGTTAGCTTAGGATTTCTGTTAGCTTCAGAATAAGTACCTACACTGGGACAGAGTGGCCTAAGTCGCACTTATACCAGCCTGACTTTCAACGTTATCCATAATTCGTTTGAAAGTAAAGATGGATTCTAGATAACATTAGAGTTCTTGGGAGTTTTCCACAATGGCCTGTATTGTGGCTGCTTTTAGAGCACTTCATCTAGTTTTGTATCTCTGATTATGCTCCATTCCCTTGACAATGACCCCCCAGTGTAGCAGGAGCCTACTGGATTGGTTTCACCCATTTTTTTGTAACGTGTCCTCATGATACCCTCACACTGGCATAGAACGTGAGTTACAGTTTCCTCTTCTTCCTGGCCAAACATGCATCGGATTTCAGGATTCAGTCGACAGTGGTCGATCACTAAACCTACCATCATTCTGATAGCTTTTCTATTATAGGTTAGTCAATCAGATCTGAGCCTTGCTGATGAGCTCTTAATTAATTCTTTACCTTATCTCTGTTCTGGCTAGACATTCCACTATTCCTGAGACTATGTTGCTACCCATTTCGTGACGGACGCTTCGATAGAATATCTGGCCAACACAATGGTTCTGGCCCCCATCAAAGAGCCGGGCGAGGCCGTTTTGAGGCTATTTTTCCGGCTCCTTCGTTGCTGCTGTAGTCTTCGTGCCCCGGAACCCAGACAAGATAATATGCGTTTGTGTCAATCCAAATAGTGTTATGGGAACATTTGGATTTGCACATAACCCGGCCGAATGGAGCTTATGTATAGATGGTTCTAAAGTAAGTTTATTAACAGTTTTGTTCCAAAATGACAACAAAAGACTCTCTATTCCTCTTGCGCATGCAGTTGACATGAATATACGAAATTATGTCACTTGTTCTAAATGTAATAAGCTATAATACGCATAAATGGCAAGTATGTGGCAGAGCGATTAACAGGTCTTCATGGTGGATTTACGAAGTATTGCTGTTTTTGCCCCTGGAACGGTAGGGCAACACAGAGCCATCACCAAGTTCAAGAATGGCTTCCGAGTGATCAATATATTCCGAACCAAGCCGACGTAAAGTATATACCTCTTTTTGATCCTAAAAAAGTTCTGTTATCTCCGTTACACATTAAACTGGGATTGATGAAAATTTTTCGTTAAAGCATTAGATAAGATCCAGCAATGATTGAGGATTTTTGTTGCTTTGTTATGAGAGAAAGCGATCAGGAAAATAAACGCATTTGCAAAAAAGTTGTGTACAAAATACTATACTGTATTTTCATGTGTATTTTTGCAAATAAATCCTGTTATCCTTAAAATGCACTGTAAAAATAAATGATGTAAATGTACTGGAAATATCGCAGGTCATTTAATGCCTGCGATATTTATAGTAAATTTACTTATCATAATAATATTACAAAGTCATTTTAAGTTAAAAGTAATTGTGATATAGTAATTTCGCAGTGTATATGACACAACTATTCCACTCAAAGTATGTTTTTAATAGTAGAATTACAACACTATTACCAACATTTTACAGCAATAAAGTAAATGCAAGGTTATTTAACAACTAGTTTACAATAGTTTTGCTTGAAGTTTACAACGATAATACTGTAATAATACCTAATATGTCCAATTAAATTACGTCCTTTTTACTTTAATTTTTTGTAATTTTACATAATAGTTAAATTTTTTAAATGTAAATCTGCTGTAAATGTACTAAAATAATTATGCAATTTTCAAAAAAGTTACACGGGGAATGTATATTTACACGAAAATTCATGTGGAATCACAACACTATTATCAACATATTACAGGGATAAATTAAATGAAATGTAATTTTACAACTATATTACAGTATTTTTACTTAAAGTATACAAGAATTATGATAATACTTCCCTTATTTATTTGTAATTTTAGACTCCTTTGTTTAAGGTATTGATTATAAATAAAACACTTTGCGACATGTTTGTTTATTAGAACATTGAAACTGTTAACCTTAACAACAAAAAATAGGACTTTTAATGCAAATTCCTAAAAAATAAACGAAATACAGCCATAAGGAAACTCTACATCAGGTACGAAGTCAAAATAATGTTACGCACATCAGGGTGATACTCTATTATGTCAAACCCATTTAACTCTGTAAATTTCTGCACTACAAGAAAATAAAAAAACTGTCATGTAGGGTTCTTTGTCTAGTTTCTGTAGACGTAAAGAAAAAATATTTAATTTTTTTCTTTACGTCTTCAAAAACTAGACGAAGAACTCTACATGGTAATTTTTATTTTTTCTATAGCTAGAAAATTAACAACGTTTTCGGGAGGGGGGGGCGGCATTATAGGAGATCACCCTATTAGTACTCAACAAGAAATTCGAGTCAGGACATCTACCTTCCTTTTCCCTCCTCTGAATTAACAAAAAATTCTATTCTTTATAATTCCAAGAAGTTATACAATAGACTCCCGCTACATCTTAAATCCATCCCTACATTTGCTAAATTTCGTGAAAAAACGAAAGCTTACCTACTAGAAAGACCTTATTATTCTATAAATGAGTTTTGCGTGAATTAGATTTTATTTTTTCCTCCATTAATTTTCTTGGGCTTCATGTGCGGCGGTGAAATTTTTTTTATATTATATATATTTTTTATAATAGGTATAGGATTATCTTTTTGACGAATTAGTGATTTTTCGGATATACAGGAATTACACAAAATTAAATACCAAGCTATCAATTTTAGTCATGTTTTGTTTACTTTTACTCGGTATTTTCAACTCTGCAGCATATGCATATTGCCTGAGTCAAGTTCACCGACATGACCTTCCTTATTTATTTATTTCTTCAAACAGCACGCTTCGTTATAATGTATGTTTAATATTTTGATAACACTGGGTTTCTTTACCCTATGTTTTGTGTACTTCCTGTTGATCTAGTTCAACTGCTTATGATGTTCTGTAATATAGTTTTTTTGTTAAATCGTGACCAATTTGAATTTGAAAATTGTTTGTTCTATTTTTATCGTATATATTATTGTATATATTATGTTTCGTTTTGTTTTGTATTTGCCCTACTATGGTTAGTTTATTTATTTTAGTTAGCTATGTCCATAAAATTTATTTGAATTTTTCTGTGGCAATAAAGCATACTTGATTTGATTTGATTTGATTTATATATGTTAAACAACAAAAAAGAGTAAACGTAAAGCGAATTCCTGAAGTATAAAATGCAGCCTTAAAGCAACTCTATATAGGAAACATAAACCGCATTTAAAATATCTGTAAAATCAAAATAATGACGATATACGTACATACCTTTAAAGATAACTAACGAACAAGATAATTTTGTACCATTCAAATTCATAATAGTCACTTTTAAATTTATGTAGATACAAAAAACTTACAGAAAACAATCCACTGAAGCGTTAAATATACAAAACAAAACAACAACGCCACTATAATGTCAGTGACCAACACAAAATACACAGGCACCGAAATTGTAATGGAGGATACGAGAGATGATGGACGACTAATAGATTTTGATTTCGACCGGCGCAGTGCTTTCGCTTACAATAAACTAAGAGTAATTTAAACGTAAACGATTAGTAAATTTAGCTTTATATGCCACTTTATTGTAATTTTACTTACCCAAAGAATGTTCATAGAAAATGTACATATTATAGTACAAGTACCAGTAATAAGCTAATATTATTCAATTTCACTAAAACGCTTTAGTAAGCAATAAGCAAATTTACCATAAAAATTAGTGTATTTTTATTGTATTTTTACAAGCACTTTTTTACATTAACTCGTTTTTTTTTTTCTAGGCCTGAACTTATGTATAAATATTATACAAAAATGTTTGTATAAAATAAAAATAACTATCTTAATATATAGCAAACAACTTTATCTAATTTTCAAATTTAACGAGTAAATGAAATTTGGTTTAATTTTTAATAATAAATGCACTTTCTATAAACGGTATTAAGTAAATTTTAAATTAATATTTACAACACAATGTATAAGAACTTATACGAATAACAAACATCAAATAATGCAGTTAATTATTTTGTAATCGTATTATTTGATGCTATTCACTACAGGTGTCCAACACAATGTATAAGAACTTATACGAATAACATCAAATAATGCAGTTAATTATTTTGTAATCATATTTTTTGATGCTCTTCGCTACAGGTGTAAATAACGAATAATTATTAAAAATTAAATTAATTCAAAAAGGTTGATATTTCAGAGCCTATGCTTTCTCTAAGCGGTGATTAAATATCTTCACAAAGTGATATATTGCAAGTTCAATGAATAGCAACAAAGAAAAAGCAACATAACAAAGACTTTTGCGCGGTTTCTCGAGAAGGAACGTCATTTGTCTCAAAAATTCGAACTAAAGTTTTTGTCAACATCATTAAAAATAGTTTGGATCAATTTTAGGCCGGAAACGCGGAAACTTATTTAATCAAGTATGAAACGTATTGAAACTTCCTAATAACTTAAAAGTTTGGGTGAAATGTGATGAGGTGAAAGTGATGACTGTGTTTTCACAATAAGTAATAAAACTGTTCAGGAAAATAAGCGTTTTTCTAGTCAGCGGAAAAATTACAATATGGCTATATTCCCATCTATTTTATCCAACACCCTGCAATTCAACAATAATTTTCACGAAGCCAACGTTTTTATTTCCCAAGTAAAATAAGGGCGTATACGTTACATAGAGCGGTAATATCTATGTGACAAGTTCACTTTAGCGACCGTGCTGAACTAGTTCCGTGTGTGACATGTATATGCCTTTTATGGACTACTAAATAACAAGGAGCACGAAAGAGAATGTTCCGGGATTCCCTTGTTATATCCTCTTTTTAAAATACTTTTCTCTCCGAGATACTATGCTCTAGATTTAATGCCAATACTTCTCAACTGATGGAAAGGAATGCGTATTTTGCATGATATTCTCGAAAACATTACATGCTCTATCTATATATACATATAAGTTTCTCCCTTCCTAGATATCACAATGGCTGGAAAAATGTTCATATTAAACGAATGTATATGAAATATTCAGTCGCATTTTGCAAATTACATGTTTAAGCGCCAGTTCACAACTGTTAAAGAAGTTTGTATTATTTGCAAAAGTAACTGTTTAACAAAAAGCAGTATGGAGTACTACTCACGATATATATTAAAGAAGTTTGTATGATTTACAAAAGTGACTGTTTAACAAAAAGCAGTATACACTACTTACGATATACAATAGCCCCCGGGGGGGGGGGGGGGTGTTAGAGTGATGGTCATCGGAGGCAGTATCGATTTCGAATCCCGACCGGGGTAAGTTAAAAAATTTAATGGCAATAAAATTTAGAAGAGAGAAGCAAACGTGCGAAACCGAGAATTGATTTTTTTGCGCACGTGATCAAACCTAAGAAAAGCAGCGAATAGGAGGCCTAAACTAAAAAAATGTTGAAAGAAACGGCCGTTTGATAAGCATCATATATTTTGTTGTGTAGGTTTGATCTATGTTTGTCATAGAGCATCTGTCGTTGTTCAGAAAGTCGTTGCAGATTAAAAGCTCCAGCTATTCGTATCCTTATCAATCGAGAGTCTCATTATGTGTAGTCAAGAATCATAAGTTCCAGAAGCAATCGAGAAATTTGTCTCATACCAATTTATCCGATTTATTTATGTATTTTATAGAACAAAAAACAGGATTCTTGTACCGTATGAAAAATTTTACTAATTAAAAGTTGTTATATCCGATCAGTTGATTCGGATCCTCTTTCGACTATTTAAATAGCTAAGGCTTATAAAGGTGAATCTCAATTTAATCAACTTCGTACCTTTGTACGAACATAAGTAATATATTTATGGTCAAAAGCAGTTGCGTTTAGCAAAATGAAGAAAATCTGCCTAAAACAATAAGGCCATCGCGATCTCATCCTAGGATATAAAGATTAGATCGTAATTAGTCGGTGACAGTCTTATAAGGTAAATAATTTTTTTCTTGGCTCCCAGATTTCCATAGGGCTGACAAATATTCAAAAAATTGGTGCAGTCCTCGTGTAACCAACCTTTGCATATGGTGCAGGATCCGGTTCACCGATTTTCTTCTTAGTCAATAGGGTTCCTCATATCTAATACGAGCTTCGTAATCTTGATCGCTATCGAAAAATATGTTTAATAGTGATTGTAACGATCTTTAAGCAATTACCCCCTACATCGTCTAAATTCATACCACCTTCATTGTCTTCTTCTGAACATTCCAATAGCTTCCTTTTGAGATCTATTTTTTTCCGAGGCTGCAATGTCTTCATCTATTGTATTTTTTTTCTTGCATTCTTTCTCTTTTAATTTTAAGACCTGAATAGTGTCATATGTGTTTAAGATTGTTGCTATATATCTTGTTTTTTTCGTTATTTTTGAAGTGAAATTTCTATAGGGAGGGTAAAGTCAGAAAAAAAAATTAAACACTTATCAAAGTGAAACGCCTTTTTAATTAAGCATGTTCCAGAATAGCTAGAGGGTTGAAATTTTCAGGACATGTAGCCGGGGTAAAATGATGATCCTGGACGAAAACTGGACCCTGTACCACCAGGCCAGGAGAGCGGGAGAAGCAAAAACTAAAATATTTAATTTCGGGAGAACGGGAATAGCTACGGGGTCGATTTCATTATGGTGCGCCTCATGGTGGGGGGGCTACCTTTGACCGGGGCTCTAATTTTGGGGAAAAACGATTTTATGCCGATGTCTCTGCAACGGAGCCTCGGATCGAAAATCTGACAAGCGATTAACCCGTGTCACGAGGTCATCAGTGGGGACGGAGTTACGAAGTCTGGGATGGCAAGAATTGAAAGATAAAGAATGCTATATGAAAAAAAGAAAAATCGTCGATGTGGCGTATTTTCATGGTGTAAGGAATTGTGCTTTTTGTAAAGGCTAATATAGCTTGTTACAGATACAACAAATTTTCTTTAAATGTTTGTCTTTGCATGTCGTCTATGATGAACTTCATCAACTCTTCCCTGCTTCAAGCGCCTGCTGTACCGAATATTATTGCAACTTTCATCATTACGTAGACGTTATCTGGTGCTTCTTTAAGAAGGCAGTAACTTAAAAAAATCCGCTCAAATCGATATTGTTGTTTAAGTTTGATGATAAGCGTAACCATAGAGTACTTGGACCATAAGATAGGCGGTGAATATTTTTTGGATAAATGATTAACGTAAGCCATAAATACCTCTTATTTTAACGGCGATATTTTTTTCCAGTAGATCATGCTTCAAAAATTTGAAATTTTTGTGGTATCGTTGCTGTGATTTCTCTGGAATTAACCTAATACTTGCACCATTGGTTGTTTCCATTATTTCAGCTGGGGAGATTTCATTATGGGATCACTCCATTTTAATGGCAAGACTGTCACAATTTATTAATCGGACCATAAGATAGGCGGTAAATATTTTTTGAATAAACGATTAAAGTAAGCCATAAACTGACATAATTTAATATATGGTGGCTACAATTAATGCGTTTAGAGCAGAAGCAAATTTGTAGTTGAAAATTAGTACAAGATAAATTTAAATGTGATATGATCTCGTATTTTCAAATAGTGCGAGAAAAGTGTACTTTTCAGCATGTTCATAGGAAAAATAATAATTTACCTTCTATATTCAAAGAGATGTTCTGGCAAAATTGGTCTAGCTTCAATAAATCTATCTCATATTAAAAAATATAATTACCCTTTTTAGATAAACGTGTTCATCAGTTAGAACATCATGAAGTCACTTCAGTATTTCAGTTTTTGGCTTTTATTTATTATCCAAGCAACAGCTATTTTTTCGATATTCAGTGATGATACCTTGGGTCTTTATCACTGCCATCAATGAAACACAATAATATCTATTTTCATTTAATTAATACTTTGCATTCACAAATTTTACTTAGTGAAAAACATAGAAATGTTTTGCATGATGTAATCCAAAGTAACCCAAGTGTTAATTTTGTTCATTTAAACTTTTTGCATTTGACCGACATGCATGCATTGTATTGGCGGATTTTCGTAAATATTTAAGATCAGAGATGTCAGCTTTTTTGTTTGAAAAAAATTCAGGTTTTTTTTAGCTTTTTTAAGACTTGCTTCTCTATCATTATCAAATTCAACATTCTTCATCAGCAAAGTATACCATCATTTTAATCACCAAATCCAATAATTAAAAATCCCATTAATTCACGATTATAAACAGAAGCAAATTAGTTGCAATGGTCATAAGATCGATCCAGAAGGGACAGATTTCAAAGAAAAACCTAAAATATTCATACATGCGTTGATAGTATAGTCAACTTCACCTTGAATGAGACATTGTAGAGGCTCAAATTTTGTTCTATGACAGCATGTAAAAATGTCAAAGAAAAACAGAGAGCACATCGGAAAAGAACTTAGCATCAATAATGTTGTAACAGGCTTAATTTCAGATACTAAGACACGCACATGGGATAATACTTTTTTCTACGAACGTGCGGAAAAGGTGCATTTTTTCGGACGCGCTTTAGTTTGGAAAGTTTTACATTTCCGCACTAGTGCGGAAAACTTACTTTTCCGTATTGGACTTATATTATTATCAGTTATGCTTTTAAATACCTGTTATGCGACAATGATAGGTTTATATTAATAATGGTGTTATCATTTTAAACACATGGAACCACCTCAAATAAAACAATCATTGTCAAAAAGCACGTTGTAGACTTCAATATTTCAACGCGTCTTTACTCACGATTTTTTTTGTAATTCAGTGATTGAAATGACATCATCTGACGAAGAACTACCCCCATCTATTCTCGACACCGTCAAGAATCTTGATCTGCTACCGGAAAAATCAGCAAACAGGTACAAAAAAGAATAAAAAATTTTTGCGAGTTGGTGTCAAGAAAAAAAAATTAAATAGCTTAAAAGAAGAAGTGTTTTTAGCTTATTTTATTAGTCTGTCCAAAACCTGAAAATCGAATACTTTGTGGTCAGGTTTTTCCATGCTCAAAAGCGTGGTAAAAATTTAAAAATATGTTAATATAGGCAATTATTTTAATTAACAGCATATCTAAAGAAAAAAAACGTAGGATTTACGCCAAAAAAAGCAAAAACTTTCACCAAAGAGGAAATATCAAAATTTTTGTCTGAAGCTTCTGACGACATATACTTAATGATCAAAGTCGCTGCAATATTTGGATTAGCTGGAACATGCCGTCGAGAAGAGCTCACGAAAATGACAACAGACGATATTGTGCACAAGGGGGATTTGTTATTGGTGAGGATACCAGATTCCAAAAATCATACCAGAAGAAACTTTGTAATATCAAAAGACGTAAACGCTGGCAAATATGTAGTTCTCTATAGAAAATATGCAAGTCTACGAAAACCTGGCACCCCTCATAAAAGATTCTTCGTAAATTACAAAAAGGAGTTTGTACCATACAATGCGTCGGAATAAACACCTTCGGTAAATTAGCAGTATACCTGAATCTTTCAAATAACTATATACTGGTCAAGTTTCCAGAGGTCTTCGGCGACGATGTTGGCCAACATTGGGGAAGGAATCACTAATATTAAAAGATTGGGGTGATGGAGATCAACGTCGGTTGCAGAGGGATATTTAGAAGAATCCACGGAATTAAAAAAAAAACATGTCGAACCAAATATTATCCTGTCAAAGAGCAGCTGTCGCTTCAACAAGCAAACATTTACCGATGACCGTTACTATAGAGATTGAAAGGGTAGAATTACCAGCGGCTTCCACCACCACAAGAAATCTGTTATCATCTGTCATTAATTTGCACAATACCACCAGTTGTACATTCAATTTAAAGATTCTAAATAATAAGCAATAAATATACTTAATTATGAGTTTTGTATTTGATAATAAAATTGTTAAAAAGTTAAATTTTTAATAAACTTACTTAATATACTTGGTAGTTTTTTAAACGCTCGTAGAAAAAATTTAGTTCCTAAATCTTGCAGAAAGTGCTTTTCCCACACTCGACTGCTGGCCGAACTCCGCTACGCATCGTTCGGCCAACTGCAGTCGCGTGCGTAAAAGTACCACTTTCCGCATTTGTTAGGAAAATAACTATATTGGTGTCTTTTATAATTCATACGGTAGAAGATAAAGAGTTTATATAAGATACCTTGGGTTCGAGGAGGATAAAACAT